>JAVQJF010099137.1:0-47846 GCA_036023855.1 Gadopsis marmoratus | reverse complement strand
TTGTTGGGTCTGTAGATATAGAGTTGGCTTGAACTTGCTCTATATTTACAAGTGCTATGAGATAACTTTGTTATGATATAGCGCTATATAAATAAAATTTGATTTGATTTGATTGATTTTCAGTATCAATGGTAGCTAAAAGGCTGCACTGTGTGGGAATAAGGAAAAGGTTGTTGTTATAAATCTTCCTCCATAGCTGTCGCAGCCAAACCTCCGTAGAGTCCAGATGTGACGTGAACATTAAGTGGGACTTTCACACTTCATTAAAACACAGTGACATTTCAATGGCAAATACAATCCAACTATGTTTGGAATCAAGACACTCCCTTTGACGAATAAATATTTACACTTTTCTCACGCAAGTCCTGACTCACTTTGGCCTAAAATAAAAACTTTATATGAACACATAGCAACAGTGGTTGTGTAAAATCTTTTTAAAAATTACATTAATAAATGAACAAATTCATCTAGGAAAATGTCTTCAAGCACTTTTTCTCTCCATTTTAAAATCCAGAGCAACAGTTTTATGCAAAAAACTCTTCAAATACCAACAACTATTGGAAATGTAATCCTTCGTTTTACTTTCCAATCTTTTTAAGAGCGTTGATGAAGCTTCTATACATATAACCAGGCAGCCCATTTAAGATGATATAATCTTGAAACTAAAATTCTATATAAAATTTGAGGGAGTGAAGTTTAGATTTCCTCTCACGTGTTTTAAGTGTACCATGGCCCGGTCGTATGCAGTGTGTACAGACTTGCGAACACTGGGTTTCTTGCCTTCCATTAAGCGCAGTTTGTCCACAGTGTCATCCATCCCCAGCGGCAGTAGTTTGTTCCGAGGGAGCCATTGCCTGAAAACCAAGAGGGACAATTTTCTAAGTGGCCAAGACTACACCTAGAATGTTTTAAAATTCAGCACGAGGTTCAGCCTGCCTGTCTGAATCTTACCAAGTTCGTTTGGTGTCAAAGAAGAGCACCAAGAAGAGCTTTTCGCCTTCTTCTGTTTCTCTCCATTCGCCCAGTTTGAGCACCTCCACGGGAGGCACTGGAATGGGGATGCCATTGTGAAGAAGCCCTTCCTGGGGCATGTCTGGGTCAACGATCTGTAACAATAAATTATGTCAGTTCAAGTTCTCTATGGGATGCAATAAGGCCTTTTCTGTTTTTGTCAGCGCTGAGAATTTGCCATTAGCCAAAGAAATGCTACAGTATGTGCACCATGAACTGCAAGATCAAATGCATCCTCACCATTGCCGGATATGATGGATATCCTCTGCATTTGGCCCAAACAAGGTCCAGAGGTGCAAGCTCGGTCTCACTATCTAAAGACAGAAGTGTAGACTTTCCTGTGAACAGGATATTCCAATATATTAGATTTATTTGTGTTCATGACAACTCCTGAGCTCAAGAGAATTTCATGAAATTGTATTGCTTGTGAAAATTGTAAACCTTTGCCTTTTCTGTGCAGAATCTTACATTACACATCCAATAAATACACAAAGACGTGAGGCATTTCACTGTATTTTGATTTCCTTCTCATACACACCAGGCCCAGAGATGTCTCCGTTCTCACTGCTGGGAACTTTAGCCAGTGCAGGTTTACCACGACTTCGTTTGGGTGGGGAGACACTACAGCTGGAAACAAGAGGAGAAAGAAGCAATAGAGGTGGGTGAGTTTTAAGTTAGAGTGCAATGTATGGTGAGACTATAGGTACGATTTAATACCTGAGAATTTCAAAGACACGGGCCTTATGCAAGAACATTTTTGTATTCTTATCCTAAAACTTTCTTATTTCATAGATGTTTGCTTGTACGAGGGTTCAAATCGCACTCACTGAATTCACTTATAATTTACACCATTAAATTGCCATATACATAAGGCTGCCTGTTCGGCTCCGTGTGTGGGAGGTTTAATTCACAAAGATTTTACCAAAGAATAAAAAGAAAATGTTCACACTGCTGAGCTTCAAGTCAAGACATAGAGATAACTTCAAAGACTGTGAAGCAGCTGTCTGGATTGAGAGAATTTACTGAAATTAAATTTAAGTTTCTGTACTGGAATATGCCAATAAAATCATTAAATCTAAAAAAAAAAAACTCAGTAAATTGACAATATATAAACACATTTTCTGGGAGGCAATGTTAATTTTGCATGGTTTGTTTTATATATGGTACATACTATATATTTCAATTAAAATCAATTTCTACCTTAAATGGCTCGTACATGCCACTTATGAACAAATATGTCCGTACGAGTAGTTCTTGCACAAGGCCCATTGCCTGCGAGACTCCATACTCACTTTAGTTTTTGGTCGTCGTCATGGTCTGCAGAGGTGTGCTTTCCATTTGTCAGGCCTAGTGAAAACACACATAAAATGGGAACACATTTCAAACTTTCCAGGATCTCAAGAATCTCTGTAATTATAATGATCTGTTTTGTCCTTACCACCTTCTCTGGGTGGTGAAGGGAGTTTGTCTGCTTCACTTTCTGAGCTGTGGCCTCTGGACCTCAGGTGGTGTGAGGAAGGAGAGGGAGGTGTAGGGGAGGCATTTGGAATGGGAGGTAAGGTGGTGATGTTGGTCACACTGGGTGATTTTGGGCTAGCAGGGGTGCTATCGAACCCGTTTGTTTTATCCTCAGATGTTTTCCCATTTTGTTGTGGTGGGGACTTGTTTTTTGCCATTCGTGCCCCATTTTTAGCTTTCTTAAACAGAACAGACGTGCGGCGACCAACTCCAACCAACGGCAGAGTCGGGGTTCCCAGCGGAGTAACCTCGTGAACAGCCTCCGGTTGTGAAGATGGCGTTTCACCAACTTCAGCCTCATCTTCGCCTTGGCCTTTGCTTCCACTGCGGGATGACCTTGGACGCTTGTATGAGCGTCCAGGTGACCTTCGCCCTCCGGTTACGATGCCTAAGACAGGGGGTTCCAGAGGAGCATCTCCTGGCAGCGGCGATGATACTGGGCAGGTAAGTTCTAGCACAGGTGGAGAGTCTTCTGGATCAAAGAGAAATGTATGTCAGGATCATGAATGCAGATTAAATGATTAGTTTTATAAGTCATTTATTAATTACAATTCCCAATCTTTGCAGCTTCTCCAATGTGAGGATTTGTTGCTTTTCTCTGCTTTATATCAATGAAAATCAGACAATACATGACATTTGAAGATGTCACATTGGACTTTCACAATTTTACAGGCTTTAGATTAAATTATTAATTGATTAATTGTAATAAAAATGAACAGATAAGGAAAATAATCAATAGTTGCAGCTCTAATAATAAGTAATGTATTTAACAGTGCGATTACTGGCTAAATTATATTAGTAATGGCCATATGGCATTCAAGAAAGGTAATTAAATAATACAGAGTAAAAAAACCTTTTTACCTATGCCAGAGTTGGACACTGCTGTCAAACATCCATTATCAACTTTTGTCTTCTCCTTTTTCTTTTCCCTCTCCTCCTCTTCTTTCATTTCGTCCTCCTTGTCATTACCATTCACAGACTGAGAGTTCTGCTGCTGCTGGTTCATCTTCTGTCTGAGAGTGTTGATCTCTCGGCGCAGCAGTCTAATGCGTTTGGTTCGACCACCACTGGTGCGCATGGATGTAACCATGTCCAGTTTATCCAGTAAGGCCTTCAACTGTTCGTCTGTGGTTAAGTGCAGCCTGTTCTCTGCGTCCAAAAGAGAGTCCACTGTAGAGAGTGTAAGAAGAGAAACAAAAAGGCAGATGAACAGTTGAGGCATGAGGGTTACGTTCACAAAGAAACGTGTAGTTCCCACACTCAACTCACCGTCGTCCCACGTACAGTGGTAGAAGCCATGTTTGCTCAGAGTCTCTGGGAGATGCATCCCAGTGCTGGGGTCCAGGCCAATGCTCTGAGATTGCCTGTGGGCGTGACGGAGAATGGCTCCACCCACCTCCTGCAGTTGTAAGGCTGCCTTGTGAAACATGGTGTCCTTGGAGTTGTACTTGAGGCAGTTGGAGATCACAAGGTCAAAGTCCTTCTCTAGGTCCGCAATGGAGCAGTAAGCATGGCCCTCCAGTTTGGTACGCATGGTGGAGAAGTCCATGGGTTGGGAAATAAACTCCAGGTAATCTGGGACCTCCGTGAATCATGAAAAAAAAACTGTTAGCCTGAGTCAAAGAAAACCCTAGGCAGTCTAGGCAGATTGTTTTCTAACTGCACCAACCTCTGATAGATTGACCGGCTGAGAGAAGATTTTTGCCGTGTCCTTCTCTTGTAGTTGGTCCAAGGTGGATCGCAGAAGCACCAACGCAGGGGTCAACTTCAATTCAAGAGCAGCCTGCTGAATTTTCATCTGAAGAGTGATGACATAAACACACAGGGGAGAGTAGAGGAAGCACAAGGTCACTCTTTAAGGTTCAAATGAATAACATATGGTAAAGAGATAAATGTCAATGCTGTGGTCTATAAAAGTACACTAAATAATTATAGCATCCTCTGTAATGCACCTGCTCTCTCTTTAGCCTCTCTCTCTTGCGGATGAGCTCCACCAAAAGTCTGGCTCTTTCCAGGTCTTGCCTCAACTTTTGCCAGTATCGTAGCTCCTCTCTTGCAGCACACAGCTTCTCATCAGGCTCCTTCTGAACACAAAGGAACAAGAACAAATCAATCAGACTTTAAAATCCACCATAATTGGTCTTTCCTGTAGCTTTTTCTGTTATTGGAGATACAGTGTTAGTGAGAAGATATTCTGGCTGAGACCCAAGAGTGCTCCTGGACACCAAACAGAGCAGGATTACCGCAAAGAAAACCATAATAATTCGGTCAACTGCCTGAAAATTCAAAGCTGTAAAATGACGATTTTTGTGAAAAATCAGATCGATATTTTTTTTTTTTTTCAATTTGCGTAAGTTTTAACATTTTTACTAAAATGAAATAATATTTTATGTAACCAAATTCAAGTTGGAATAAAAAGCTACCGTAGGGACTTTACTGTTAAATTGTTGTAAAAATGTCTACTGTCATAAATATGTATTTTACAATCCCAACCACTGTGGATACATTTAATAATCCATCATTCATATTTTTGTTAACCTTTATTTATGGGCGAAACAACTGCAAACAGCAAAAGGCCTCCCATATCATTATAAATGAGTGGGAAATAGATTAAAACCAATATCCATAACTTTTTACACACTGTCGCCCTCTGCAGTTATAAGAGGTCTACAGAAAAGATGTCAGAGCTGTGAAGGGTTGCATGGAAGTCAGCCATCTATCTGAATCAGCCCTTGCAAAGTGTGATGTCTGGGCTTATGTTTCGATTTCAGAGTGTGACAATACAAACATGGTGTGAAGTGGTTTGATTCCAGTGACTTGGCTGGCTTTGCTCTGAACAGACTTTACTGGTTCTGTGACGGCCTGATGCTCTAATGACTGTAAATGTAAATGTGCTGGTTTTAATCGTTTATGATGCTCCACCACACGGACATACTAACCAAGTCAAAATCTATTTGGATACCAGCTTTAAACAGTTCTAAAATATGAGCACAGTCACATGTGCGAAGGATAGTAAAACAACACATGCAGAGCCTACAGTCGCATGTTAAAATGCATGAAATACTAAAAATGCTGACAGTCAAGTAGTTTAGTGTTCATTCACCATCTATACCGCTTATCCACAGAGGGTCGCGGGGGGGCTGGAGCCAATCCCAGCTGACATCGGGCGAGAGGCGGGGGAACACCAGCCAGTCAATCACAGGGCCGACAAACACAGACAGACAATCATTCACAATCACACCCCATTCACACACCGATGGGGACACAGTTGCCATGCTGGCCTCCACCGGGGGCAACTTCGGGTGTTTGTGTCAGTGTCTTGCCCAAGGACACTTTGACATGTGGACAGGAGGAGCTGGGATCGAACAAAACTTTCATGTCAAACATCCAATGATCACAAGATCATGATAAAGCTACAACATAATACTGACAATTGTGCTGCATTTGCAGTAGTTATTTTTTATTAGGGTTTTGTTCTCTCATTTTAACACACAAACACACACACACACACTACACCATCTCTCTCCTCACCTGCTCTGCAGTCCTGTGGGTCTGTAGATGGGAATGAAGTCGGCGTATTAAAGGCATCCCATTTCGTGACTGTCGTTTCAGTAGCCAGTAGTTATGAAGCCTCTGCATAAACTGATTCTTCCTCTGGACTTCAACTCCTGTGCAGATCTTGTTCAGCCTGTGAAGAACAGTTATACATTAAAACCTGTGCGGCAACACTGGTGGTATAACAACACCACTAATATAGAACCTTATGGTAAGGTAATTTAAAGTTTGAATACATGTAAAAAATACTCTCAATGCACTGGACTAAAACCTGGAGGTATATGAATAATCTGTTTAAGGCATAGATGCTAAAGTAAATTAATAATGTATGCTGGATATGTAAATCCTGACAGCATGCAAATGTCACACCTGTGAGAGGGGATCTGAGGCACGAGCAGCACAGGCACAGTTGAGCGACGATTCGACCCACCAGACCCCTTTGTATTCTTCTTCTTCTGGCCCTTAGTAGCCTTCTTGCTTGGTGGTGGAGGGGGGCTTTGAGTGTAGGACCGTTGACCCCGGTTACCCCTGCCCCCCACCAGTCTCCCTTCAACTGACTCGTCTCCAGACCCGTCCCGCCGTGACCCCACTGGAGAATGATGCTCACAGAAAGCAGTCTTCTTCACAGAGAAGGTGGTACCGTTTACACCTGTCTCCCGGACTGGGTCTATCTTCATAAACAGGCCGGCCTTCTGGGCGCAGGTGACATGAAATGCCCTGTAACAGTTGGCTTTGTGGCACTGAATGGATGCTCCCCTGCCTTTCTGCTTACACAGGTAGCAGGTGAGCTTCCAGCGAGCAGGAGGGATGTTCTTGACCCCCTCAACAGGCTCCAAAAACACTGTGTTGGCAAAGCACACCTCCGGGATCCATATGGCACAAACAACATGGGCCCAACGTCCATCACTTGTCTGTTTGAAGGCACCTCCTCGGTTGGGACAGAGCACACAGTCTACAGGACGGGAGGGGGACTGCAGGCAGCAGCGGCACAGCCACTGACCCTCAGGTACGTAGGGCACGCCGTAACACTCCTGGTGGACGGCCAGATTGCAGATGTCACAGAACAGGATGACATTACTGTTCAGACATTCATCATCCAGGCAGACGCAGCAAAAAGCATCCTCGTCGACGGCACTCTGGGACAGTGCCTGGTTGCGGGACTCCAGGATGGATTCCCTCTCCAGGCGGTCAATCAGCAGTTCAAAAGTGTCTGGAGGAACGGAGGCATGGCCGTCAGACACCCTCTTTTGGTTCACCATCTCCAGCCAGGCCAGGTCCTCCTCATCCATATCGTACTCAGCCACACTGTCCTGTTCCTCCAGTGACTTTTCTATGTATCGATAGTAGGCTGCTGGGAGAGGAGGCGCATCTGAGGGGCAAACTGAGCTCAGGACACGAAAGGTGGGCTCAGGCAGAGGGCTATGTTGGGACGGGTGCTGGAGGGAATTAGTAGGTCCTGTGTGCTGCTGCGACCCAGACCGTTGGTTCTGGTGAGATGTATTTTTACCACTCCTCCTGCTTTTACTGTTTGATGGTTTCCTCCATGATCTGGTTTTACTCTGCGTTTGTTCACTGTTCTCCTTGTTGCTGTTGCACTCAGCAATGTCCTGGGCCATCATCTCGTCCTCTGTAATAACCGGCAGAGGATCCGTGATGTTAATCCGGTGGAGCCTTCCCTCTAGGTCCACTTCCACTATTTTCTGTGCCTGAGCATATGTCAAAGTCTCCCTGGATGGAGAAAGCTGCAGTCTGTAGGGCGAGGGGGGCCGCAACTGGCCAGACGATCCCCTGCCCCTTCCTCTCCCTCTGCCTCGTCCCCTACCCATGTTGAGTCCGCTAAAAACTGTGTCACATTCCCACCTCCTCACCTTCCGCATGGAAGTTTACACCAGCTCCCTAACAGATAGAAAGGAAGAAAAAATATTTAATGCAATGATTCCGGTCTCTGTGTCAACACTGTCTACTTTCTGTAATTAGCTATTATGATATTCAGTAGCTGTTGTTTTGAAATTATTACATTATATATGTTGTTTGTACTCCATAGCATTTAAACACGGTCTTGAGTCCATAAAATCCAAGACTGGAATCTGATTTTACTGGAAAATAACTATTTTGATATCAGGTTATTATCACATCATGAGTGAAACCTTCAGTAATTGTTGAATTTTAAATTAACATTAATCGTTTGTGTTAGCAGTATTATTGTGCTATTTCAATTGAAAACCTAAGTAATGCCATAAAAATAAAGCCAGTGGTTAAAATGTTATAAACAACAAATTATAAAATGTTGCCATTATCCATTAATAACTAATGCATTGGTTACAAAATTATGTTATAGAGCTTGTTTTCAATGTGCCTTTAATGAATTTCAGTTTACCCTGATTGATAATAATCCTTTACTCCTGCCAATAAGCCGATTATTTAGCGTTTTTGGTCAGATTTGTTCGTTGTTTTTTCTTTCTAACCCTGTACACAATAGTTACTATGAAAAAAGGGATCAAATCTGGTGCTGTTGTAATAAAAACACAGCATGCTACACCAAGTACTCTTTCTGCACAAACACAACTACAGTAAGTTGCACTGCTTGCATGTATGCACCTCAGCTGCCTCTCCATTGGTCCAATCGGGTGTCCGTAACGTTGCAACATTTCTCTCCGCCCAATCAAATGTCAGCATTCTCTATTTTTTTCCCCTGTTGCTGTGCGTAGTTAGGTTGAAGAGCGCTAAATACCAACCCGAGTATCTAACATCTGTCAGCCATTTTGAGCGCACAACAGCAGAGACAACATTTGGACTGCAAGTTGATTAGCAGCCCAATTATACATGCCAACAGCAACCAGAAAGCAGACGCACTGTATGCACCGTGCCTAAATGCATAAATTCATAGCATGTTTACATTAGATCACGACACTGCAAATGTGCAACGTTTCGGGTATTGCTTTGTACTCCAGACCCCTGGAAAAAGATTGTCTCTCGCTGATGTGATAACGTTACTCGGTCGGACAGGACACACAGAAGTCATGTAACAAAATAGCAGATTTCCTAAGCAACGCTGAAACATGCTGAACATATCAGAGTGGTTTACCTTGTGAAATCGTCCTCTGCCGTGCGAGTGTCAAATCAGAATAACTGCAGCTAGCTAAATGTCAGCTAGTGACACACTACAACCAAGGCGGACATGCTAGCCGTTAGCTTAGCTAGCCGGTAATTTCAGGAGCGACAGCGTCATCTTCACCACTTCAGTTCTCCGCTGTGACTTCGGTCAAACACACAAACTCGACCCGGTTTCATAGTTATGGTTTAAACCTTTCAAACGATGATGGTTTACAACTTTGGGGCAGCAAAATTCCGAAGATATCAAATTAATGTTCCTTGGATGAGGCTAAATATTCAGTCAAGATGGCTTGAAAAATACGCCCCTTTCGAAAAAAAACACCTCAGCCAATTGTAGGTCGTCGCTTCACCTCGCACGCAACGCGCACCGATTTCCGATTGGTCAATGCGACAAACCGAATTAATCGGACTCTATCTGTAGCTCAAAACGGAAAGAAGCGATGAGAAAAACAACGAGACGTATATTGCGCGCCTTATGGCCCCGTCTTCATTTTCCATAGACCCCACGTTGTACCTGTTATACACCTGCTATTTCTAATGAAACATGTTTTTTCTAAAGTGTGTAATTTAAACAATCCAATATCCAAATGTATAACGACACAATAATAAAGAAACTAATCGCATGCTTATCCACATTGGTATATATTGTGTGTACAATTTAGGTTTAAAATCTTGCTGACACAGCACATCAATTGAGGGCATTATACAGGATTTTAGAATAAATGAGTCTCATTCACAAGTAATATGTTTAATTATATGGTCTGTAGCTTTAGCAAAAGTTCATTATTTTCGTTGGATATAGTCTCAAAGTCAAAGTCCCCTTACCAGTTTTGTAGGAGCTTTCAACTGTCTCACAGTCTTCAGCAGCAGATGGAGGTTGTCAACATGCAAACTCAAGATCTCTTATGATTTCATCCAAGCCTAAGACTTCTTTTTTTATTATCCATATTTGCTTAAAGTGCATGAAAGTTCATTATTTCATAGAAACGTCCGAAAACGTTCTAGCTAGTAAGTGGACCTTGAGTTCTGGTTGTTTTATGAAACTGCTGTTTCCAAAGGTCAAGAATGAACTTTCATGCTTGTTGGCATGCAAGCTCAGAAGCTGTTGTGATTTAAACCACAGTATTTGTAGGACTGTTTGTCCATGCTGTCCAAGCTAGGATTGTTTTACCAAACTACTATTGACTAAACAGTCCTTACTCATTGGCAACGTATTGTAGTCTTTCCTGGATTTTTAAGTGAAAGGGTGAACTTCCAAAAAAATCTATTTTAATCCAACACAGATGAGAAGCCCTAAAAGTGCTAGATACCTTGCATACACATCCATCTCCATGACAACTGCCCAAATTCTGCCTGCTGATGAAGATACTGCTAAAAGCCTGGAAAAGGCTAGTAAGAAGACCTTGAGTTGGGTCTGTTTTGTCAAACATTTAGATTTAGTTTCAAAGCCTCGACCAGAATGCCAGGAATACATTTCTGGTGAGGAAATGCTGAGTCCTAATTTCTATATATTTTGCCTAACATTAGCCCAACCCTCAAATTTCCAGAAAGAAATACAGAGCATGACCTCAGAATGAGCTACTGAAATTCATAAAGGTGTAGAAGTCAAAAACACTTCATAATTATGCTTTTTGTAACATGTACAGATATAGCTTCTCCCTAGCTTTATCCTTGGTTTGTCTATCTTGTTTGTCTCCTGCTTGACCTGTGTCTGTCTCTGTCTCTGCTGGTTTGTCCCTGCATGTCACAACCAAAGTCACAGTTATTAAACTTACCTTACATCAGGGACAGTGTCACTTTAATGACCTAAAGAGGAGTTTATATTCTACAATTTTAGATTTTAGGCATATTTAAAGTAATAAAACAATTCTTATTAAAAATTTGATTTTAAGTATATGATTTAATGCATATTCCTGTAAGTGTGAAGAATTATTTAAAATAGCATTTAGGCCATAATGTAGGGAGATAAAATGTACACATAATATATCTGAACAGTTAAATTAATAAATGTAATGTAATTAATGCAGCATTTCTGCATTACATATATCACTCACACATATTCTTTATCCATCAGCTGAGTTGACAAAAAAGTTCTCCATTAGAATAACTGTAGCGAATTTTCTGACCCTAATGTTCTGTTGGTACTTGATTTGACAGTAATTTTATGGGTTTGAAGTCCATCAAAGCCAACAATGATTTTTACTAAATTAGGTTTAGAGTCAATGCACTTACTTCAAATTGAAGGACAATCATATGCCAGTGCTGAGACACAATCATTTTATCATGCCAGCAGACTTTTGTTGAATTTATTTATATATCATTACTCACTTTATAGTCTGCATGATCCAGCTCAAACTGCAAAACTTAGATTGATGAGCTGATCACTGGCTGACTCATTACTTTTGGTCACTTTTCTCTCCACAGGCACTATAAAATGCCTACTGAACACACACACTGACTAATGTAGTCTACTCTCTCACTATAGAGACAATTCCTGTCTCCTTGACACTGAATTTGAGTTACAGTATGTCAAGCTTTTCAGCTGTTAACTCAGCACAGGCTTCCATTGTAATTTGAATTTATAACATAATTCATAATATATAACAATATAATTGATGAAATACTAAATTGTTATATATTTTATTGTGATATATTAGCTCTCACACTAACTGTATATCTGCCAGAGCATTTTTTTTTTAACCTGAAGTAATATAGCCTATTGTTTCAGATGGTAATGATGAAGTACAAATGAAGGTCCAAGGTCTTCTAGCTACATTCTCACAAAGATACAATGTTTGGTTGGCTCTACATGAATATGTTCACTCAATGTTGCAACACTTTGATTATTCTTCAGGGCCTCACAAATTTCAGTCAATTCTGTGGTCTGATTTCCTTCCTTTTAAAATGTTAATGAAAAGCAGAAAGTGCTGTAATGCTGCGCTGATGTTAAAGCTTGTTAACTTTCCTCTACTGAGCACAAACAGCTCCAAAATAAACGAATAGACTAAATACGTAGCATTTATATTTGTGTCAGTTCTTTTAATCCATATAAGCTATTCATGCGTATATAATCCATTGTACTAAAGTAGCTTTTACTTACAGAATGACTTTTGACTGGCTTCAGGAGCTTCAAATATTCATCTTCACGTATAAATATCCTAAAACCAGTGAAACGCAGTTTGACAACAATACAAGTATAATGCTACTGTTCTATAACAAGATGTGACTCTGGTGATTTTTTATTTGTTTGTATTATTATTATTAAGATATTCGTCACAGTAGTTTTTAATATAAACAGCCACATTTTGTTCCACAGTGGAAGCTATATGTTCATACCTCTTGCTGCTTCTCTCCACCCCTTCAAAATCATTCCACTTTCTCCACCCACAAGAACTTTGTTGGCTGCCTTAACACATTTGAATCTGAAAAACTTTGGATCACGTTGTATCACAGTCAAGCTCACTGGGGTCTGTCTGTGGTGTTAAGCATCAATCCAGCAGTCACGACTTGGACTCTTGTCAGGTGAGGAAATCCATCATACTTGCTATTTAATGTGTTGATTTGATTCACGTATGCAATTGTATCAGGTCTTAATATACATTTATTTAAGTTCATCCATGTGATTCATCTGATGCAACCAACCACTAACTGTCTTTTGTTTAATAACTTGTAGGATGCAAATCAGGAAAATCAGGATGCTGTTTGGCTTCTTTCTATTGTCTGCTGGGTTTTTCCTGGACATGGGAGTGTGCACTGCAGGTAAGGATCTATTTATTATTACAGGTTTGTTCATATTCTGAAATAATACTAATGCACCCAATCAGTATAACAGATTTAACCAAGTTTGTTAGCTAACACTTAGTTGTAAGCTTATAACTTAGCATTTATTCACATGTTAATCATCTGTTCATAATAATTTGTGTGTATACTTATTAATACTTACTAATTATATACTTGTATATTCACTTTAATTAGCTAATAGTTCCAGTTTAACTCATGTCTCTAATCTTGAAACGTCACCCAGTTTCATGTGTTTAAGTCTGTATGTGTGTGTGTACGTTGAGCAACGTGACTCTTGTATGTGACTCTTGTCAAAAAGGTCAGCTACCTGGTGAAATACAGGTCCTTATATGGAAATGTTTGTGCTCGGCAGATTGTAACTCAAGGATTCTGTATGAGTTGGAAAGTTCCTGTAGGTCCAAACTTATATAAAATTTATAAGTTTCTTTGTCTCTAAAACACTATAAAAGCTGTGTTCTGGTATCCTTTCTTGGAGGTAGCTGATGACATCTGACTGTCAATCTCCTATTATACAATGTATTTTTGTCAACGACCTGTAGGTGTTTCTTGTGTTTTGTTCAGGTTTAAGAGCATAGGCAGTTTTTCCACGACACAATGACCAATTATTAACATCAAACCATGTTGAAGTGACTGAATGTGCATTGATGTAGACTTTGGTCTGATTGACGACATTAGAAAATGTTGCATTGTCAGTTTACATTTCAAAGTTTGACCCGGTCACTGCATTTGTAATTCAGTGTGGTGGCAGCTTGCTTTCTTTCTGTGCCAAATTCCTCATGTTTTCACTGCTGGATCTGATAGAAATTCCTCAGGCTTGAAAAGACATAAATACATAAACAGTCAGCTCGGATCAATATCAAAGTGCAGCGCAACATCCTGACCAACTCTTGTAGAAAAACAGAAAAGGAAGCGAGCCAGTTGACACCCTCACAAAAGCAGTAATAAATCAACTGTATGGAGCAAACAAAGGCCCTGTGTTTTAGAGTGACTAAAAAATGACAGTTGCTTGAAGAGCCTGTATACGTGTCATCTTTTAAAAAGGAGGATCTGATGGTTGTCAGGATCACCCTGTGGTGATGGATCCCCAAGGCCTTGGCCTGAATTGAGGCTTTTGATACTCTTTGACTACCCTCCCATCTCACAGTGCCATGGCATTGAAACTCTTTGAATTAAAACACTGCTCTAAATAGACTCTGGTGTGCAAACCGTTTTCAAGTAGGGAGGAGAGTGGCAAGATCTCTAGGACACCGGAAACCAGTTGCACCCCAAAATTCACCTCAGACATCTCTGCATGTCAGAGTAAACTCTGAAGATAGCCAAATGCACAAAGGGGTCTTTGACTCCGTTAAAATTATGGTGGAAAAGATTTGTCAGTCAAAATAAACCAGTACTTAGTTGCTTTCTTACTCTAACTAATAAATTCCCATTATTTATTTTCCCTCGTACATTTTTAACTTGAACATAATGACAAATGGCACTTGTAAAACAGTGGTTCCCAGAGTGGGCACCGAGGCAGCCTGGGGTGCCTTAAGGATGGGCCATGGGGGTTGTGTTTGGTTTTATTTTCTTTTATTTATTGTACATTTTTAATAACATTTCATCACATAATAAAGAACGTTACAACATTTACATCATCTACATTTTATCTCACATTTCAAACATATCAAACTAGAAGAATTAAGCAATAAAAAAAAATATTAACGAGAATAAGAGTCCACAGCTATGCTATCTGCTTTGTGAGGCTGTACTTATGCACAGCGGTGCTTTGAGCTAAATGCTTGCATCAGAAAGGTCAACGGATCACCAAAATTTGCCAGGATTCATCTTCTAGGAACCATGAATATCTGTGCAAATGTTTGTGCTAATCCATTTAGAAGATGTTGAGGTATATCACTGGTGAAGTGAAAATTAAGACCTGCTGGTGGTGCTAGAGGAAACACCAAGAGATCCCCAAAGTCATTACAGTTCATCCTTTGGGAACCATGAATGTCTATACAAATTTTCTTCTTAATCGATGCAATAATTGTTGAGATATTTTAGTCTGGAGCAAAGTGAAATGAATGATGCTTATATCTAAAAGTTATCATACTAACATATTCCTTCTTTTTCCCCTCAATATCAGTGCAATCAGACCTGAGGATCACAACAATAAAGGTACTTAATTTGTTTCTTTAGAGCATATACTAAAGGTAAATACACAATTTAAGATAAAAACACAGTTCACTGATTATCTTTTCACACATGTCCTTTCAGCAAGAGCCATACGCAGTGTCCAAAGGCACACAAATGGAGGGCTTTTGCATGGACCTGCTCTCTGAAGTAGCCAAGAAAGTGGGCTTCAAGTACAAAGTGCAGCTGGTGAAAGATGGTTCATACGGAAGACAGGATGAGAACGGGAACTGGAATGGGATGATTGGAGAGGTGGTGAGAGGCGTGAGTACATGAAAACTGACATTTGGAGGGGTCAAAGGGCAGCAAACCACTCTGCAGAAGCTTAAATTACCCAGCTGGCATCTGTGATTCACAAGTTCAAAATAAGTGAATATCTGGTGTGAATTAAAATCTCATAAGAATATATGCATTCCCTACAGGAGGCAGACCTTGCGATTGCTCCGCTGACTCTCACTGCAGCTCGGGAGAAAGCGGTGGGGATGACCAAACCGTTCATGCAGACAGGAATCAGCATCCTGCTGAGGAAGGACATCTCAGAGGGAGCAGGCTTCTTTGATTTCCTGATCCCCTTTACAGTTGAGACTTGGGTTGGCATACTCATTGCCTATCTTGGGACCGCTGCTTGCATCTTTATGGCTGCCAGGTTGGTGATGCAAGTAGTTTAAAAAAATGTTTTAAGTGATAATTATGATTTATGTATTGCTATTTATTGATGTGGATATAAATATGATTTATACTTCTCCGCTGTGGAGATTGTGAGATAGTGGAATCCCCTTGCCTGCGGTCACATTAATAAGTTACATTTTTATGCAAATGCAGAGTCAGTCCATGTGAGTGGAGTCAGCCTCAGAGTGAGCAGAACAGATTCAGCCTCCTTCACAGCCTGTGGTACACAGCTGCAGCTCTGACTCTACAAGGTAGCAGACACTTTGTATGCCACCAAAAATAGTGGAGAATCTCCAGGCTTTGCTGATTTCTTTCTTTTCTGGACATTCTCTTCCTCTTGGCTTTTGACATTTTTTTTTTACTGTACTCTGTTTGTGTTGTCAGGTGCTGGTCCTCACCCCAAAGCTCTTTCAGGACGTGTCATCTGCTGCAGCTGGTGGTTATTTACCGTCGTCCTCTTGGCTTGTTATTTCTCCAACCTCAGCTCCTCTACGACCTCTGAGTCCACTCATCTGACAGTGAAAGGGTTTGAGGACTTGGCCAATCAGGACATGATTGAGTACGGCTGTTTGGCTGGCTCTTCCACCCTGGCCTTCTTCAAGGTACATACATTGGGTCACTTATTGATCCCCCATCTCTCTGCCGTTTCTCTAATTCTGTTTTTCTTTCATCCAGAATTCAAACAATCCAGTGTACCGCAGAATCTATGAACACATGGAGAGAACTAAGAGTTTTGTGTCATCTATGGACGAAGGGGTCCAGCGTGCAAAAGAGGGAAACTTTGCTTTTATTGGAGAGTCTGTTTCTTTGGACTTGGCAGTAGCACGCCATTGTGAACTGGTCAGAGCACACGAAGTCATTGGCATGAGGGGATACAGCATTGCTGCCACCCTTGGTGAGGCTATTATTTCATTAAACAATTTCATGAAAAAATTCAAGTTGTGTTTTTAACATTAAACCTATCAATTTCAACAAGGTTCACCCATCATAAAGAACCTCAGTGTGGCAATCCTACAACTGAGCGAGGCAGGGGAGCTGGCTTACCTGCGAAGCAAGTGGTGGGCCAGCAGCTGCATAGCAGACAAGGCAAAGACTTCAGCTGTGCAGCCGCACAGCCTCAAGGGGATGTTTCTGGTTCTTTCTCTGGGCCTGGGCCTGGGAGCACTGCTGGCCGTCCTGGAGCTCACCTCCAAGAGCCGCAGAAGTGCAGCTGAGCAGAGGGTATGTGCAAGTGCATTCCCAAATCACATCACTTCGGTTAGACAAATAAAACACCCATCTACAAAATATTAACCTTTCAGACTCTAAATCAAACAGCCTTGCTTTTGCTCCACAATGTGTATTTGAGTTTATTCAATTGGAATTTAAATTGTATCATAAGCCTGAAGGCTGTAGAAAACCAAAATACAGAAGACAACCAGACTCACACAGTCATGTTCACTAATTAAAATCATTCACATATCAATTAACTGATTTGTTTCACTACTTTTTTAATCCTTCTCACAGAAATCCTGCTGCACTGTGCTGACTGAAGAGCTGAGTCTGCGCTTGAGGACCAGCAATGCAAACAGACCCCAGGAAAATGTAGACAAAGACAAAGAAAAGGCCTAAAAACATTCTGGAAACATGTCATTTTAACAAGTCTGAAGATCTGTGATTCTTTTAACGTTTTGATAGCTGTTTCAGAATTTGTTCTAATGTTTGACTGACACATTAACTTAACTGTAGGCTTTGATCTTTCTTACTTGTAAAAATACATCAGATAAAAGAAATCTCACATTTTATTAAAATAATCATTTTATTGTTTAAATATTATAAAATGTCATTAAAATGATCAGTGTTTACACTTGAACTGAAAATTTGACTAACAAGTAGTGCTTATGTACTTAGTGTTTTCTAGGTTTCCTGTTACTTTTTTATGACTGCATCATGCTGTTTTGTACAGTTGGCAATGGCATCACATGACTTCAACTATTTCTTTTTAAAAATGCATTTCCTTCATAAAAACTGTGTTCATTGTAAACATTCCATCATCATGCATAGAGAAGCGTGGATTGTAAACATTACAGCAGGCCTAAAATAATAAAACTGTCTAATTGCGTAATTCTGGGTGGTGTCTTCCCATTTATCTACAAAGAATAACTGCTTTGTGACTCCATCCCCCTCATCATCCTCCCACACCTTCTTTTTTTGCTTCTGAAGGATGTCATTGTCTTTGGAGTTACAAATCCAAACTGTGGTCTACTCTAAAAGGAAAAAAAAAAACAGTAAAAACAAAAACCATGCTTTAACACAGACACTCATGTCACATTTGTATCTGCAGTTTGTTTTCTTTTAATTTTGCAAATGTGAACCACACATCCTCTATGACTCACCGTTTTGAAAAAGCGGCGACTTACAGTGGATCTCTCTCATCCTCTGGTCAAAAAGGGCCTTCATCTCCCTCTGCAGGGTGCCCTCTCGCTGCTCTGCCCCGGCTGGCACACAGGAGGGCACAAACTCCAGGCTGTCAGTGCTGCAGTCGCTGCTGTCAGACAGGCAGAGGCCATTGGGTATGGGCCTCATCTGGCTGCTGTAGCTGCCGTAGTTCTGTGGCCGCTGTGTCTGCCAGTGGAAAGCAGGCTTGCGGTTCACCGTCGGTGTCTGAGGAGAGGTAGTCTGCTTTGGAGGGCAACTGCGTGAGCGGGACTTTGTTCGTATTGGTGTGGACAGTCGGGGGGTGGCTGGAGCCTGTAAGGTCCTTCTCACCCTGGCAGGGGACGATGGAGGGATAAGTGGGGAGGATTTGGCTTCAGGCTGGCGATGAGGCTGTGGCACGTGCTGAGGCTGAGGGAGTGAATCAGTCTGACGCTGAGCTTTTGGTGGTTGCTCAACTTCAATGGCAATGTCCTTCTCTGGCTCTGGTTCTGTTGGTAGTTCCTCAGATTGTTCAGGCTGCTGTGGTTCAAATGTCTGAACCTTCTCCTGCTCAGCACAGTTTGACTCTGGTGACTCATCAGGTTCATTCTCCACCTCTTCTTGAATTGGATTTTGGCTGTCAGGAGCAGGACCATCAGGACAAGAAGCCTGGGAAAAGGTCTCAAGGTCAAAGCTATCTGCTATCACACATGGAGCAGTCCCCATGTGGTGGGAGTCAGTGGAGGACATCCGGCTGAAGATCCCTCTCCTTGTTGTTGTTGTTGGTGGTTCATGAATTTTAACTCTGTGAGCTCGCCTCACTGGCTCACTCATGGTTCCTTTGTGGATGGCAGCCTTGGCTGCTGGCCCTTGTACCAGAGGGGACATTTCCCCATTCCTGCTGTCCTGAGAGATGGTGTCCAGATCTTTGCGGAAGTATAGAGCACGTCCATCTTCTGAGGACAGCACAGAGAAGTCTAGAGATGGCTGCTTTCGATGCTTCATATGCTTCTGGGCTGCTTTTTGGATGTGTTTTCTGGCCACTTGCACCGCATTTGTGGGTTTGATCTGTTTTACAAAAGGACACCAAAGGTTTAAGGATAGAGTTGTTGGATGAAGCTGAAATTAAATCTGTGATTTTGTTCAAAGTAGCTTACCTTTTCTGTTATATCATTGATAGTGACATGAACAAAGATGGACGACTCTGACATCCCCTCCAAATACACATGTCGATAACCTAAATATGTTGCATAAAATATCATGTTAACCTAAATTTTATTAATATAAGGAATAGTTTGAAATGTGGGAAAATATGCTTATATCTTTTACTAGTTAACATATTATGTCTCCTTTGTTTAATCTTTACAAAAACTGAAAAAATGACAAGTTGTGGTTTTACACAGGCTAAGTGTGGGACTATTTCTTGGCCAGTTGCAGTAACTTCCTGGAGTGATGACAACACTCCAGGAAGTTAGTGCAGGATATAACTTGTTATGTTTTGAGTTTTTGTTGCTTGTGGGGTAATTTTTCCCTGTTTCAATTGTTTATGCAATGAAGCTAACTGACTGCAGCCTTATTGATCTGACAAACATATGAGTGGTATCACTCATCAAAGTGAATAAGCATATTTTCTGTAAACAAACTCACAAAGTTTCCTCATTAGAGAAGATATTTTGAAAACACTTACACACAGTGATGTTGCATTTTTGTGTTAATAACAGATATCATGTGATCTACCTGGCATCATACTGGTCAAAGCAATCGTCCTCTGCCCAATGAAATCTCGTCCAATAGGATCATGGTCCCACACTTCGAAACGCACCAGCGCGATCCGTGGCATTTGAATGGTAAAGACGAGGGTCTCCTCCCACATTGGGTTGAAACCTGAATGACAGTAGAATAAAGTTGCACAGACTGAAAAACAGGAAGGTCGACTGTCTGTCATGAGATTTTTATTGCAAGATGCATTTTGTGCACACACCATTATCGTCTACCACCCTGGTCTGCTGCTTGGAACAATCAACAGGTATACCAATTATCTCAACCTCAACAAAGGGATCGATGATCTGGAAGTACAAAAACATGAGCAAAAATAATATTTTAATGGTGGAAAGATCTTTTCAGGAGTCTCAATAGATAGATAATAAATTATGTCTGCAATATGTTGGCCTCACCTCTCCTCTGTCCCCAAACATGGAGTCTTTGGGTTTGGGAAGCTGCTGTCCACTGATGATCTTCAGCACTAACTGAGTCTTTCTGTGTCCAGGTAGAGGATCCTCCAACATGGGGTTAAAAGCAGCTGAGTGAAAACAATAATATTGACTACCCCCTCACAAAGGGACAGTTGCCATTTACTCTGCACAATCTGCATTTGCACATACCTTTACAGATGCACTTAGGCCTCAGAATATATCCACAGTTTCCATTGCTTGAGAACTTGGCTCGGTTCAACTCAAGCATACGGCCCTCTGTTTGATAATTCATTGCAACTAAAATGAAAACATCAACATATATCCATAAATAAAAAGCTGCTACAAAAAAGTTGTAATGCAATTGTACTTTTCTAAAAGTAGGCAGTACTGCAGTTTCCGTGCCAGTCTTACCCATATGGCATCCTGCATTCCAGTATGGCTGTGGATTGAAGTTGCTTGAGTCCACTCTGAAGTTGGACGGGTAGACTCTTAGAAGCTGGCGTTGGTTGAAACGGACCAACTCACCCGGCTTCAGTAGTAAGATCTGGTTCATTACAGTCTCGTTGAGGGATGATACCTGCCAACTGTTTGCAAATGCTGCCAGACAGATAATAGACAGCATAAACGATTGATTCTTGAAATATACAGTGAACTGTAAGATTATATGTGAGAAAGATTTCAGGATTGATGTTCACTTCCAAGACCCTTTACCTTGTGTTTCTATGTCATGCACACGGACAGACTTTGTGTACTTGACCAGGTCAGACAAAGCTCGGGACAACCTCATTGTTTTCCTCTTCCTGTATGGAGAGTTATAGACATCCAGTACAAGGCTAACTGCTGATACTAACCTTGTTAAATAGTTAAAACTACTTAATTCAATGACTAGCCTTACTTGGGATGGTAAACAATTTGTGTCCTCTCCTTGCTGCTGCTGTGGTCTGATTCGCCATCAGACACCGACTTATTTTTCACACTGATTCTCTTTTTCCTCTGAAAAAAAGAGAGAAGTCATCTCCATGTTTACACAGTAGAAGGACCATATAAAAGTGAGTTGAGAAAATAAGCCAAGGGCGGACCTTCCGTTTGAAGCTCCTCATGATCGATGTGCCAAATCGCCTCTTCTTTTTAGTTTGCTTGACAGAGGTAGCACTATTCCCATCCTAAAACGAGCAAACATAATAAGTATGCTTATCTATCTATCTATCTATCTATCTATCTATCTATCTATCTATCTATCTATCTATCTATCTATCTATCTATTATTGCCTGTGCGTTATCATCATTGTTGTCTTCCTCCTCGTCCTCATCACCAGTGTCTTCATCAGACACGTCACCTTCCTCTGCGTCGGCATCAAAGTTTGTTGGCAGCTTTTTTCCCTGATAAACAAGAATTAATGATTAAACATTGTAAGTCCATGTGCGAGGGTGGTGTGTTTTGTTTTGTGTTCTGCATATTATTAATACTTTGTTTGTGTTTCATTTTAGCTCAGAATTGAACAGCATATGGCGGCACATATTGCTAAAAACAATTTTACCTTGACTAAAACTTTCCCCTTCAGGACCTCAGGGGAGGGAAGCTTCTTGCATTCATGTAAGTTGACGCCGGACAGATCCAGTTTGTCCTGTAGCCCCTCTCTCAGATACTCAGCCATCTTCTTCTGCTGAGGCACAGTGCAGTGGTTCTCTATGGACAAGATCACTGGGTACCTGCGGGGGGGGTATTGATGATACCTGAGCTACCAAGCCAGCATGCACACACAGGCATGTTGCATTTTATTGCCAGTATTGGGAACCAGAAGCACTTACTGTGATTTTGTGAAGGCATATTTGTTAATTGTTTCAATGACGTCTTTGAAGAGGATTTTGGATGTCAAGGTATAGCCGTGATGAATAATGGGCTCCCCATCGGGTCCATCCCAGCAGTCCACTGAGAGTGGAGAAAGAAAGAACAAAAGAGGTAAGGATGATTGAGTCACCTTGTCTGTAATGTCGTGAAATCACAGCGAAGATAGCTGACGTTGTGGATTTGCAGGCTCTTACCCTCCACGCAGCGACAGCCGGCCTGGAGAACATAGGCGTACATTTCCACTCTAGACTGAGAGAGCAGCTGGTCTCCAGTCAGGTAGGTGTTGTGTGAGGTGGCAATGAAGTAGTTACTCAAAGGCTGCGTCATGTCCTGGGTCACCTGATTGTGCTCGGGGTTGAAGATATCACCTGCAGGACTCCTCATGAAGTTGGTAAAACCTAAACGGAGTTTCCAACCAGGTGTTAGTATGTTGATGTCATGTCTGGTCAAAGTGACGTACGTGATGTCACTGATGCTTCTCCGTGGTTGTATGCATTGTTAAATAAGTTATAAGAAAGTTCCCCATACCATCAATACCCAGTACGAAACGCTGCAGGTTCTCATTACATGGCTCAAAGTTGGCCACTATGTCAATTAGATGCTCTCTGGGCAGACCTCGCATCTGCAAACACAACAATATCGGTTATGTCATTGTTGGTTTAACTGATCCAATATTTCACACATACTGTGTGTTTCAGAAGTTGAATGTTCCTGTTTGCCCTGTATGCCTGTTATTAAATACAATTTTGGACTATACATTCATATCTTTCACTTCCATGTAACTTTTATTCTACTGTTAGATCTATTTAAAAATAAAATATGTTTATTTTTACCTCACCCTTTTCTTTTATTCTCTTAAAACCCTAATAAACAGTGAAGCTGGTATCAATTACTATTACAAACTGTAACGTTGGATTACATGCATGCATTGTTTCTTATGAATCCCTTGTGCATGTGAAGGCAATTTGAACCCTGTGTGAGACCAACAATGAAAACAACTACAAAGAGAGGTGATAACAGAATGTAAATACATTGAATGGCTATTGTTGAGAAAATGCTGACATGAGGTCTGATTCAATAAAAGTCACAGGTATAGTAAGTTTAAAATAAATTCATGGATGACATGAAAGATTGGCATGAATCTTTTTACATTTTGTTGTACCTTCTGTTCATTTTCCAGAAAGCGTGCGAGATCGTGAAGATCCATTACTTCTTTCTGATTACTGTAGGAGATCATTATCAGGTAGAGGTCTCGGCGTGTGGAGATAATTTTGTAGAACGAAGAGAATTCTTCAAAGCCCAGAGAGCCCTGGTTCTCGTCTGTGTCTGCTTCCTACAGATAACGACAAAAGTATGTTATGAGTAAGAAATAGCTCTCTCAGTCTGCGTGATTTGAGATGACCGAAATATGTACCACCACAGACCCATCTGAAGGATATATCTCCATCACCATCAAACAGGACGGAGCTGGTTCACAGAGCCTGTCGTCATCAGGATGGGAGGACAGTGAGCTACCGAACTAAAGCAATATTTCAGTGCAGAAAAAAGCCATCTGTTCAGTGGTGGCCATATGGCCTTCCTATGGCACTCTCCCACACTGTCCTGCCAAAATTCTATACATATTTGTCTACTGGCTTCATCCCCCATCCTTTTGTCTCATTGCTTCTCTGACGGAAATTATGTAAAGATCATATTAAGAATAGCACTCTATAAAGGATTTCCCACCTAAGATCACTTTACTTATTCTTTTTGCCCTTTTTCAGGTTTCTTTCTGTTGCCAGTTTGCACACTGAGAAAGGGCGTCTTCCCATAACATTAATGCATTAAAAAGTAATTTAATCAGAAAAACAAACAGAAAGCATCAGGACTGCTGATGCTTTCTATTTTTTTTTCCAGGTTTAGAAGCATTTTAAGTTGGATTGCATTTTCTTTTTGCCACATACAAACATTATTTAGCTAGCAGTGTCGTTTGATTTGTTTGGTCTGTTTGTAGGCGACTGAAAGACTTAAATATCTCAACAAGTATCAGATGGACTGCCATGAAATGTTGTGCAGACAATTTGTGGTATCCAGAGGATGAATCCTACTGACTTTTGTGATCCTCTGACTTTTCCTCTAGTACCACCATAAAGTTGACTCGTGTGGTTTTGAGTGAACTGTTTCAACAACTTCTGGATGGATTGCCATGGAACGTGGTTCACATGTTAACGTTCCCCTCAGGATGAATTGTAATAACTTTGGTGACCTTTGACTTTTCCACTAGTGCCACCATCAGGTCTAAAATTCAATTTACGATAAACCAAAGTATTGGATTATGACCATATACCTGCAAAACTAATGACATTCTCATCAGCCTCAGCTGTACTTTGAGTTTTGTGCAAACGCGACCATGCTAACATGCTAAACTAAGATGGAGACCACGGTAAACATTATACCTGCTAAAGAGCAGCATGTTAGCATTGTCATTGTGAGCATGTTATCATGCTGACATTAGCATTTAGGTAGAGTTGATGCTAGGTCATGAACATTAATTCTATGGCAGCTTGCATTATTAACCTTTGTGGATATAAATCTTACTTGAAACATCTGCCTGACTTTCTGCTTGGGTAAATTCACATTGAGTTTGTGGAGCAGCTGGTGAACCTCTCCAATGCTCAAGGTGCCATCTCCATTTTTGTCGGCCTCTGAGAAAGTCTGCTGTAACCACGTGAAGGTACAGTTAAGGAGGAAACTACAAGGATTGTGATCAGCTATGAGCTATGGGAATATGATTACTTGAATATGCAGTGATGTATTTGTAGTAATTAGTCATTTAGTGACTAAATGTTTATATCATATGAGGCTGGATAAAGGATATTGATCACGGGTGCGTTGCCTCCGTGCCAAACTGTCTTCATCACTGATACCTGCCATGAGGTATTTCAACCCAGTGACCCAGGTGCGAGCCTCCTCTGCGTTGGTGGAGACCAGGTCCAGGGACTTCACATGCTCCCCGTAGTAAATGCTGAAGCAGCAGTTTGGGTCAAAGCGGTTGTCTGCGTACCGCCTGAAGATCTCTGACCTTTTCCCCTCACAGACTTCATGAATGGAATCGATAGTTACTGAAACACATGTTTGAGAAATGTACTGTGGGTTATTCAGAGCCTCTCAAAGTCTCTCATTAGCTCCAAATATAGATTTTATACATATATAATTTGAAAATGCAGATATATTTGATGTATATAAAGTTTTAGGATGTGGAAGTTATGTTCGCCTATAGAAATTCTGTGATAAAATGCATCTCATTAGAATTCTTGCTGATTCAGATATGATAGCTCATCACCAAACAATAATCCAACTAAATAACAACAAATATTTACTCAGTAACTTTTGTTTCATTTTTACTCAAGTCAAACCGGGTCACCAACCTTTCTGGCTCCATACGGGTCAAAGGTGAACACCTGTCGTGTGTTTAGTTTACAAAAATATTGTGACCAACGGAAAGCAGCTTGTTCCCACATTAAGCATACTGGGACAAGACCAAACTTTAATGTGCACATGTTGCCAGGAACAACACATAAAGAGGGGTTAAACCCAAGTGTGATAAGTCACAGAGGTATGAGAGCTATTAATATGTTAACTGATTGATACACCAATAGGTTTATGTGCAAGCCTCACTTAAACAGTAGCCCCTTTGAGAGAAGACAAGGAAGTTAAATCTATATATTAATAATGATGGTCATTGTTTTTGCAATACTCCCTTGGCGATGGCTCACTTTTGGCCTTGTCATGTTTCCTGGAGGGCCGCCAGCGGATGCAGGACTTGTGCTCGTCCAGGTAAAAGAATCGGACCAGGCCTTTCTTCTTCCCCTTCAGTTTGGTCATCTGAGTGCCAGCCTGCATGGTGCACATACACCTCTCCACTACACACACAAGGAGACATATTATTTGTCAAGAGTCAAGTGGCTGTCCCTCTCTATTAGTGACAGGGATGATCAAATTGTCATTTATTTACTGCCAACATCAGATGGAGCTTATGCAAATGAATTATTCAGTGTATTGTATATTCACTAAAATTAAGGCTTGCTGTTTTTAGGTCATTCAACCCTAGTTATCTAAGTGAAATGTAGCATGTTGGTGCCTAAACGTTTTCCCAGGTAATTTGACAAAAGTGCCTTATAATTATTATTATTATTATTACTGCAGATTTTGCTGAGACAATTTGTAACATACGAAATACTGCTGTACTTGTTGTGTTGTTAGTGTGTGCAGGAAGACATTATGACAACCCCAAAGGAATCCCTGAAGCAGCCGAGACGAGTAGAGGTTTACCATCAATCACTTGTTTATAAGATTATAGGCTGTGTCACACAGGGGTTTAAGTAGCTGTGTATGTGTTAATGATAAGAGGCATAAAAGGAAAAGATACACAACCCTGAAATGATCTTTGTCCAACAAACAAATCCATCAGTTATCAGTTGCCTCACAGGGATTCCAATGATTTCTACTGACTTTTCTTTGCTGACGTTTCTTGCATCTTTTGAATGATGGGTGCGTAGTGCTAAAATAGCATGCCAGATTCAATTCAATTCAATTCAATTTTATTTATATAGCGCTCAATGATTTTCTTGTTAACATTCAGGCCATGGTGAAGTGGTGTGATTGTTTTGTGCGCTGAGAGCAGCTAACCTTTGTTTGTAATCTGAAGCTCAGATACATGTGACGCAACCTGGCACACCATTCAGGCTAATCCTAAAGGATTGTCTACCGTCCATATGCCCATTATCTACTCACAGGCCCCCTTGCAACTCCATTCTGTTGTGTGGGACATTCATACAGCAGGAGGCAAATTTCAGGAAAATATCATAGTTAAAAATTCAATTTCTCATGTCTTGGTTTTAAAAAGCCAATGTTACTTGTTACCGGGAAGGAAATATGATTTTAAAATCCCCTCTCTAGTTTGCAGCAGCTTGTAGGCACTTCTGTTAAACAACCTGTTGACATTATGCAGCAATTTGAATGTCTGAAAGCAATATTATTTAATGAGTCATTAGTGAATCTTACCTATCTGACCCAGTCTCCATTTTGGCTGTGCCACCATACTGCCACCAATCCAGAAAAACTCCTCCGCGAGTTTGGAGATGGATGCTTTCTGCCAGAGTTTTGGGGAGCTCATAATGGACGGGGTGGGCGAATTCAAGACACTCGACGCCTTACCACGCGGGGAGGAGAACATTCCTGCTGACAGAGATCCTAAAGCCTGAAAGTTGGTCTTCTTGGGTGACAGAGAGGACAGTGGTGGGCTGCCACTCATCCCTGGAGATAGAGGTGCCATCGCTGGGGCACTGTTCATGCCTGAACTGTACATTTGAGTCCAACTCTCCTGTCCCATTAACACCACATGAACCCACCTCCCCCCCTCACTCTGCTGGGCTCTCCAGTCAAGATTGTTTATAGCACAGCTTCTCTCATGCAGATTTTAAAATGTCAGCACATCCTCCCCTTCCAGTTAAAGTCTTCTCACGTGGGATCAGGAAACAATATTCCCATCCTGAAGGTTCATTCCTCATCCTCTTGTGTCCGGTGATCCAGTGTAGCGGCCATAGATTCCTCTGTGTTTATTTATTTATTTTTCTCCAAGAGAAGGTGTGCCGAGAAAGAGTGTGCAACATGTGTCAGTCACTAAATCTTCCTCAAGCTGTAATCCTGGAGTGAGTCTTCAAGCCGTGCTTTCATGGAGGGATTTCCACGCATCCAGTAAGCCTCTGAACAAAGACAGTGGGAGAGGAAGGGTGCAAATATTAATTTAACTACATTCACTGCAGAATATAGAAATTGTAGTATATCTAATCCTGTTTTTAGGACAGACAGTATCATGATTCAAGGTTATAGTCACACTGGTGCATTTGGGTATTAACAAGCTTAGAGTATCCACCTTTTTAACTGTGTGCAATGATTTCCCCCTAGAGGCAACTGTGTGACACACAATACACATATTTATGTATATATGTATGTATGTATGTATATAATGTTGTAATATACAAGGCGATCCATTCATATTTTAAATACAGAGGACTAGAGTTACTGATTTCAAGCTTTTGATTTTTACTTGAAGTGCCCCACATATTCATACAGGTGATTTCATTTATTTTGCCTGCACAGAGACAAGTTTCTCACTCTTCTGTAAGTTCTGATGCACCTGTTGCATGGTGGCACAACTGTTTTTATCAGTCTGACAATGTGACATATTTCCCAGCAGATCTCCATCTAATTTCAATCTGCATGAGTGGAGATCTAATCAGTGAAAAGGCCTGCGTGGGGCTTATAAAAACTGTGTTTCTAAACAACAACTAATAAATACCAGGTGTGCCAGCTGGTTGCGTCAGTTTGGCTGATGATGTAAAATGTTCGTACGATAGGCCTTCTGTTGTGTTTAGTCAAAGTGAAGCCAGAACGCAGGAAGCGAAACTCAGATAGTTGAAAAAGTCACAGGGGATTTTATTTCAGCAAGGTGGTTGTTGGGAAGGAGGAGGAGGCTGAGGAGCTGGAAAAGAGGCGAAGGATTGTTGTTGTAGTCAGGGCAGGCAGGACAGAGCAGGCTGGCTGAAGCTGAGAAGAAGGCAGGCTGGGCAGGTAGTTAACCGGATGAAGGTGACATCTGTAGCACAGGAGAACAGAGAACTAGCGACTAAGCAGGCCATATGAGGTTTACCACGCAGGTGATACACAACACAGAGAGACAGACAGGAAACAACAGGAACACAGGGAGGAGGGGCAGCACAGGGAGCAGGCCTGATCCTAACTACATATTACAGACGATGTTATGACGTGTAGCAATACGAAAAGCACAGGTGGAAATGTTAAAGTTAATTATGGTTGATTCAATCTAGCTGCTTCAGATTCAGGGTCTGGTGTTGTGCATGCCGGCTCACTGTCACACTGCTATGGCTCAGTGGGACACAACAGAGACATTATTAGTGTTATTAGTGAAACCTGTGGTTTTCCTACTTTGACGAGTGTCTGCTGTGAGAAAGTGCTATTTTGGTATTTAGTAACTGTTGTTTGCCACTGTTGTTTCTGGACAAACTGCGCTCTCATATTACCATACTATGACATCATTCAGTAGGCCTATATGTTTGGTTTTTTTCAAAAAATGATTACTATGCTAATTAAACCAGTTACACCAATATATTAATTTTAATATTTTCCAATCACAACATATGCAAAATGTGAGAGGTGTTTTGTTTTTGTTGTTCTGTTAGGAAAAAAGTCCACAGCACGGCTCTGTGAAGTTGTACAAATGCTAAAATTATGCCCACAATGACAATAATATCATGCCTTTGATGTCTTTAATCTCTGGGTCCTGGGCGAATAGCAATTAGTGCCTTGTGCTTCTGCACTTCAGGCACACAATAAACCAGTTGGGATACCTTGAAAGGATACCTTGAAAGTACTTGAAAGGATATCTTGGGATACCTTGAAAGTGCTTGAAAGGATACCTTGGGATACCTTGAAAGGATACCTAGACATAATTCGGGGGTAAAAACACAAAAAAAGAATAGATATAAATGTTTCTTGTTCACAGTAAATTTTATCCTTTTTTAAAGAAATGTGAAAACTTTGAATTACAACTGGAAACGTGTCACATTTTGGAAATACAGGAGCCCAGCAGAACTGAAGTGAGTAAAACCTGATTTTCTTTATGTACTTTGCGCACCTCTAGCGGCAACGGTGTGGGAGTTGAAACTCGGCGACAAATGCGGTGGAAGAACAGAGAGATTCATTTCTCTCTGAATTGCCATTGATGTCTTTGATCTCTGGATCCTGGGCGAATAGCATAGTATGCCTTGTGCTACTGCACTTCAGGCACACAATAAACACTAAACACAAAGTACAGCTGAGGCTAAACCGCTAAACATTCCACCTGATGGTGGCACTAGATGAAAAAGGTATCACCATAGTTATTAACATGTCAGGGAATGATACGCTGAAACCTGTTCATGTGAAACCTCTTCCCACTGATAGCTCACCTGATAGAGAACATGCTTAGTAGTATGAAGGGTATGAGTTTAAATCCCGCCTGCATTTTTTGAGTTTTCCTTCTCTCAACACATCAAAACCTGTTCCCACTGAATCAGAGATCATGCTGAAATCTGTTCACACTAACAGCTCACCTGGTAGAGAACATGCTTGGTAGTATGAAGGTTCTGAGTTCAAATCCCACCTGCAGTTTTTTGTGTTTTCCTTTCCTCAACCCACAGAGGACAGAGGATGTTTTTCTGGATTGGTGGCAGTATGGTGGCACAGCCAAAATGGAGACTGGGTCAGATAGGTAAGATTCACTAATGACTCATTAAATAATATTGCTTTCAGACATTCAATGAAACCTGTTCACACTGATAGCTCACCTGGTAGCGGACGTTCTTGGTAGTGTGAAGGTTGTGAGTTAAAATCCCACCTGTATTTTTTGTGTTTTCCTTCTCTCAACACATGAAAACCTGTTCCCACTGAATCAGACATCACACTGAAACCTGTTCAGGTGAATACTGTTCCCGCTAATAGCTCACCTGATGAAGAATATGCTTAGTAATATGAAGGTTGTGAGTTCAAATCCGACTTGGATTTTTTTGTGTTTTCCTTCTCACAACACATCGAAACCTGTTCCCACTGAATCAGCTATCACACTAAAACTAGCTCACCTTGTAGAGAACATGCTTGTTAGTATGAAGGTTCTGAGTTCAAATCCCACCTGCAGTTTTTTGTGTTTTCCTTTCCTCAACCCACAGAGGACTGTTCCATGAAGGCGTCTCAGGTTGTATTTGTATTTTTTTGTTTTTTGTATTTTCAACTTGTTTTTGTATTTGCTTGTGTTTTGTGTTTTTTTGGCGCATTATTGTATTTGCTTGTGTTTTGTGTATTTTTGACTTTTCGTATTTTGTCTTTTATCAACATGGTTTTGTATTTTCTTGTGTTCTGTGTATTTTTGGTGCATTTTTGTATTTTCAGCGTGTTTTTGTTTAGCTTGTTTTGTATATTTTCAATGTGTTTTGTGCATTTGCTTGTGTTTTGTGTATTTACTGTTTTTTGAATTTTGTCATATTTCTTGTTTTTTCAACATGTTTCTGTATTTGAAAGGATACCTTGAAAGGATACCTTGAAAGGATACCTTGAATGTACTTGAAAGGATACCTTGTGATACCTTGAAAGTGCTTGAAAGGATACCTTGAAAGTACTTGAAATGATACCTTGGCATACCTTGAAAGGATACCTTGGGATACCTTAAAATGATACCTTGAAAGTACTTGAAATGATACCTTGGGATACCTTGAAAGTACTTGAAAGCATACCTTGAAACCTTGAAAGGATACCTTGGGATACCTTGAAAGTACTTGAAATGATCCCATGAAACCTTGAAAGGATACATTGAAACCTTGAAAGGATACCTTGAGAGGATACCTTCAATTCTTGACAGGATATCTTGGAAGTACTTGAAATGATCCCATGAAACCTTGAAAGGATACCTTGAAAGGATACCTTGTGATACCTTGAAAGGATACCTTGAAACCTTGAAAGGATACCTTGGGATACCTTGAAAGGATACCTTGAAACCTTGAAATGATACCTTGGGATACCTTGAAAGTACTTGAAATGATACCTTGAAACCTTGAAAGTACTTGAAAGCATACCTTGAAACCTTGAAAGGATACCTTGGGAGACCTTGAAAGTACATGAAAGCATACCTTGAAATTGTTTGTATTTTCAACGTTTTTTTGTTTTTGCTTGTTTTACATATTTTCAATGTGTTTTATGTATTTTGATGCGTTTTTGTATTTTCAACGTGTTTTTGTTTTTGCTTGTGTTTGAAAGTACTTGAAAGGATACCTTGAAAGTACTTGAAAGGATACCTTGAAACCTTGAAAAGATACCTTGGGATACCTTGAAAGTACTTGAAAGCATACCTTGAAACCTTGAAAGGATACCTTGGGCTCCTTGAAAGGATACCTTGAAAGGATACCTTGAAAGTACTTGAAATGATCCCATGAAACCTTGAAAGGATACCTTGAAAGGATACCTTGAAAGGATACCTTGAAACCTTGAAAGGATACCTTGGGATACCTTGAAAGGATACCTTGAAACCTTGAAAAGATACCTTGGGACACCTTGGGATACCTTGAAAGGATACCTTGAAACCTTGAAAAGATACCTTGGGATACCTTGAAAGTACTTGAAAACATACCTTGAAACCTTGAAAGATACCTTGGGATACCTTGAAAGTACATGAAAGCATACCTTGAAACTTTTAGTATTTTCAAAATTTTTTTGTTTTTGCTTGTTTTGTATATTTTCAATGTGTTTTGTGTATTTTCGGCTTGTTTTTGTATTTGCTTGTGTTTTGTGTATTTTCGGCTTGTTTTTGTATTTGCTTGTGTTTTGTGTATGTTTGGCTTTTCGCATTTTGTCTTTTATCAACATGTTTTTGTATTTTCTTGTATTTTGTGTATTTTTGGTGCGTTTTTGTATTTTCAACGTGTTTTTGTTTTTGCTTGTTTTGTATATTTGTGTATTTACGGTGTTTTTTGTATTTTCTCGTATTTCTTGTTTTTCCAACATGTTTCTGTATTTGCTTGTGTTTGAAAGTACTTGAAATGATACCTTGAAAGGATACCTTGAAAGGATACCTTGAAAGTACTTGAAATGATACCTTGAAACCTTGAAAGGATACCTTGAAAGGATACCTTGAATCCTTGAAAGGATACCTTGAAAGTACTTGAAATGATACCTTGAAACCTTGAAAGGATACCTTGAAACCCTGAAAGGATACCTTGGGATACCTTGAAAGGATACCGTGACATTTTTTGTATTTTCAACATGTTTTTGTTTTTGCTTGTTTTGTATACTTTGAATGTGTTTTGTATATTTTGAATGTGTTTTGTGTATTTTCTTGTTTTGTGTATTTTTGGCTTGTTTTTGTATTTGCTTGTGTTTTGTGTTTTTTTGACGCATTATTGTATTTGCTTGTGTTTTGTGTATTTTTGACTTTTCGTATTTTGTCTTTTATCAACATGTTTTTGTATTTTCTTGTGTCTTGTGTATTTTTGGTGCGTTTTTGTATTTTCAACGTGTTTTTGTTTTTGCTTGTTTTATACAAAACACACAACCTGTTCCTACTGAAAGCTCACCTGGTAGAGAACATACTTGGCAGTATGAAGGTTCTGAGTTCAAATCCCACCTGCATTTTTTTGTGTTTTACTTTTCTCAACCGACAGAGGATTGTTCCATGAAGGCGTCTCAGGTTATATTTGTATTTTCGGCTTTATTTGCTTGTGTTTTGTGTTTTTTTGGAGCATTATTGAATTTTCTTGTGTCTTGTGTTTTTTTGGCTTTTCGTATTTTGTTTTTGGAAATCCATCCAATTGTTGACATATTTTTGTCTAGATTAAAGTGTTGCACCAATCCCAAGAAATACTCATTCAAAAATTAATAGACACACGTAGGATTGATTTAGATTTTAATGGGTATTATACAAGTTTTCCGAAGGAAAAGAAAACATTGAGACAAGAGGCAAATGAACCCCCACTTCCAAACCAAAACTACAACACCATCAGCTAACACAATGGATATTGTTATTACACTGTACCCAACAAATACTGAGCGAGGGTATCATAATGATAAGACATACAAGTGTTTTTGTCTAAAATATACGCGAGCACCTAAGGGAGAAACCATGAGAAGGTGTTGCTTCTACTCTATCTGACGAGGGAGGTGGAGGTGCGGAGAATTGAAATCCATTTTTCAGTTTTTGGTCTGTGGTGCAATATATACTCTGTAGTTCATCATATAATAAAGATCTTTTCAAATAAACAAAACCAAGGGAAAAATTATAATATTCTGTTCAAACCCAGAAAAAGTACTGATAAGTCAAATTCACAACCACTGATGGTTCCATTCTCCTTGTTTAAAGTCCATCCATTCTGCTAAATGCCCTGCGGTTGCAATGATACTCAGGGATACAACAATAATGAAATTGCAGTTTTACAAATCCAAATATAGTTTCTTTTTGGTTTCAAGTAAGAGCAAAAAATAATATTCATAATCAAATTAAGTCTGGAGCAAGCAAACATATCGACAAATATCTTATTTACAATATCATTGTATTTACATCAGAGGATATTGAGGGAAAGTGTGTTTAAATTCAAAGTCCATGTTAACTTCTATTTTGAAAAATGTAACAGGGAGTACAATGCACAATGCAAGGTTCTTTTCTTTAAAAAGTGCAATTCCTTTTCTTAAAGTAAAAAAATATATATCCATATTTTGTATATATGTAGAAATGTTGTTCATATAAACAGCATTTGTTGATTTAAGAGCCCTAAAACCAGTGACTAAAAATGAATGCTTTCTTTTGATAGGCAGCAAATTATTATAGAATATAAATTATTTTACAATACTCAATAGAAAATCAGAAGTACCGCATTTCAACAAAAGCAGACAGCTATCGAGTTGTTTTTTTTTTCTTTTAGGAGGGCGTTTGTAGACTCGTCTGCTCTAATGTGGGCAAGAATATTTGCTCTTTATTACATGGTCTGGTTGCAAAAACATTACTGGAAAACATTGTTCAAACAACAAATAAAGTTGCATCATAATATTAAAAAGTAACACTTCCATAAAATATCTAAGCATAAAACAGTGGTGGACCTGAAGGCAGCCCACGTAACCTCCAATACTTCAGGTTTATAAAATACAAAACATAGACAAGCTGGTATACATGCGTACAGGTTTGTATATGGATGGGTTTTTTTTCTTGCCTGTGGAATGACAGTGCTGGCAAAGCAATATTTCTTAAAAAGTACATCCTCTACACACTTATAAAAAGCAAGCTGATATTAAAAGTAAATAGTGGTAAACTGGTGTCTCTTGTTTCCAGTGGTCTGCAACGACACCTATGAGTGTACCAATATTCTGTGGCACCGAGTTTCATCGTCTGCTCATGTTTCACCAGGCGCAACATGTTTCTTCCCTTCATATTCAAGTAGTGTTATGTGGCTATATTTGCACATCTTAGAATAGCTTATACCAAAATAAAATCCTTGGACAGCGTCAGGTGTCTAACCCGAGGGCTCTGACGTCACTGGAGGGATGTGTTCATCACTGAAGAAGTCTGTCTTAGTTTTCGCTCTACAACATGCTCAGATATCATGCTACTTCCAGTTCATTTCATAAAATTCATATATTGTCATAATAATATTGATTTATATCACACCATATTATATATGACAGATATTTCCTCAACAAATCTGACTTTGCATTTTTGCTGAGTTTCTTTTCCCTAACAGGAGGTGCAACAAAGTCCTTAACCATGCTCCTTTTTATTGAGTCCTTTTTCTCCGCTTCTGAATGTGCAAGTTTAGGATCCATTGGTGTGCTGCATGGTTTGTCTGTGTGCGTCTGTGTTTGCATCCTTGGAGTCTCCGGGGTGGCTGCTGTCGGCCTGCAGGGCCAGCTGGGTTTGCAGGTCTTTAACAACACTTTCCAGGCTCTGCCGAGCTTCACTCTCCTGCTGAAGCTCCTGTCTCAGCTGCTCGCGATCAGCTTCTGCCTGCTGCAGCTGCAAATGCAACTCTTCAATCTGCACAGACACAGAAGGCAGTCAGTATAAATGACGAGCAAAAATCACAAATAGACTATATACTGGTGGTTTTTCTGATTATGGGCATCTTGCGGACATCTTACCTGAGTGGAGTACTTGATCCGGAGACGTTCAGCCTCACAGCCTTTGTCACAAACTCGCAGCTGTCTCTCCCTCTCCAACTCTCTCTTCAGCCGCCCACAAGACTCGTCTGCGTCCCTCATCTTCCTCTCCCAATCCATGCGAAGGCGTTCAATCTCCTTTCGCAGGTTGCGCTTGGCTTCGATGGCCTCACGAAGACGGCCTTTCTTTGCCACCCTCACAAACTCCAATTCCTGTAAAACAACCCAATCGTTTCATGTTTAAAACACTAATGTTCATTCGGAGACTACCGTCACTTCATCCTCATCACATATATTTCACAAGAACAGGATGTGATACCTGCTGAAGGCTGCGTTTAGCTTGCACAGCAGCTGTCAGCTTCTCCTCCTGCTTCACTCTCATCCTGACAATCTCCTGCAGGACTTTTTCCCGGGCCTCTTTGGTGTCCACGCCTCCGTACAGCATCTGTCTCAGGGTGTCCGTCTCTGGGCAAACGGTCTCCGACAGCCAGGCGGGTCCCTCCTGAGGTCGAGCAACACTCTGCGTGGTCAGACTCTGAGATATGCTGGTGCAGGCTGACGGAGGAGATGCCAGGGAGGAAGCTGGTGCTGGAACTGAGGGAGAGAGTTTTAACATTATTAAGACTTAAGAAGCGATTGCACTGTTGTGTTAATCCTCAAAGGATGTTTTTATTGCGACAGAGCTGTTAGCGTGGCTAGGCAAACCCCTTAATCGTCACCATCTGCCATGCCCCTAATTTGTTTTTTTGAACTGATTTGATACTGGAAGATATTTAACAATCAGTTACAACAAGTGGAACCACTTTTCTAAACCCTCACTGTTTGGCTCAGTTTCATGTTTGCACTTGTTCTACTACACTTGGATAGACAGAATCTGGAATCTGCTTTATCTGTTATAACTCTTGGCTATTTCACCATTTCAACATTACTTTTAGCTAACTATTTTAACCCAGTGTATTAGCTAACCATTGCAATGGTTTATCCATTACTTTCAAAATGCCATCTTTCAACCATTTATCCATCTTTTTTTTTAGCTATCTCATGTGTTTATCCTTTACTTTAAGCTATCTACTGTATTTTAACCATTCATCCGGTACCTTTAGTTAACTTTTTCAACCTCTGCTCACTTGCTAACCAGTTTTCACACAGTCTCAATTGCAACATGGTGTTTAGGTGTTACAGCTGTCTCACTGTGTGGATATATAGCTGGGTTTCTTCTGGTCATAATTTCCATATTTTTTTAAGTGGTCCACAATCCTTCCACGTGCCCCCTGGCAACTGCAGACGTATCTACATTTTTCACAATTGCATGTATCAAGATAAAAAAGCATGAAGCATGAAGCAAAAACAAAAACTTCCTTTCTACAGTGCCTCTTGCAAAACATTACAACCAAATAGAAGAATTGTATGGCTTTTTGTGACTACCTAACAGCAAAATCTGCAATTTCTGTCTTGCATTTCTTCAATTAAACACCAGGTGGTGGAGTTGCACAGGAATTGCCCTGAACCAGCTCTGCTATGGCTTATTTCCAGAGGGGCTTACTGTGAAATACCAGTTGTAACTGTAGAATCTGAGTCTTCTATCAACTTACTCTTGTACTATTCAATGTTACTCTTTCTCTGGATTATTCCAAATTCCAGGTGATGGGTGGTACTCACCATCATCACAGTCATCCACATCAATCTCTCCATCTGTGTCCATTTCGTCAGGTCGGTTGGCAGTACTGGAGGAGGCCGGTTTTGCTGCAGGTTGTGCGTCTCCATTATGCAGATCCTGCTGCAGCCTGGAAATGGCTGCAGGCCCCCTGCCAGGAGCGTGGCTGTCCCTGGGATGGACCGGAGGGGCCAAGGGAGCTGGTGTCAGATTGGGAGTTGCCAAAGTCTTGTGACTCTTTGAGTAGGACCTGTAGAGGCAATACAGGTACATTTAAAGCATTTCATTGGTTTTTTAAATATGATCTCTTTCAAATTGAAACTATCACAGCTTTCCTCGGATGACTCACCTCTCCACCTCATTCTGAATAGCTGGTTTCTCTTTTTCTGCTGCTTTTGGAGACCAGGGGCGGAAAGCAGAGGGCCTCTGTTTCAGCTGGACCTGTTTCAGATCCTGGATCACCAAACAAAACAACAAGCTTGGATAAACTCACAGTAAACGACCACTATAATATTACATCAGTCGGAACAAACACACTCAAAGGCCCCTCTTTATTTAACAAAACTGAATGACGAGATGTCATACATAAATAATAATGTGATGATTCAAAAGAACAATAGCTTCTATGTCAGCCTTTTGACCTTTAAGCCACTTTCACACTAGCTACGTGGACACAAAGCACACAAACCTTGTGTGCAGACTTTGACAGCAATTGTAACCAGTCAGGTTTCCTGTCTTTGTCAGCTGATGGAGATTGTAGTTTGTCAAATTTGGACCTCTTGGCTGGGACCGGGCTGGGAGACTGAGGAGAGAAGAGAGAATAGACGATTAATCATTGTGATCCTTGCAGAGATAAAGAGCAGATATTACATCATGGAGTACAGTGGATATTTCAAGAGCCCACAACTTCTAAAAATGCTACTGTATGACTGTAAATGACATTATTCATAAGCAACACACAGATATGTCAGAACATGACGTGACTTTATACAATTCAGCCTTACAGTAAAAGAGCAGAGTGACAGAGAGGAAGACAGTTAGACAAACAGAAAAAGAAGTCACTGAGAGACAAGGCGGATAGATGATGCGTCTGTGTAAGCGTTCAGTCTCTGAGCTTGGCATGTCTGCATGTTTGTGTGTGTGTGTGTGTGTGCGTGTGTGTGTGTGTGTGTGTGAGCAGGGCTTTGAGCTGAGCAGACACTCAAGCTGGTCTGGCTGGCAGCCAGTAGGGCTACATTGCTCCCTGCCAAGCAGAAGAGGCGCCATCAGGTGGAGCAGATCGACTGCCCGAACCACAGAAATATTGCAATATAGAGACAGAGGGAGACAGAGAGGGAGACAAGTTAAAGTAATTGCACTCAGATCTGGCAGACGATTGAGTTGGAGTGTTCAGAGAGCGTTGCATGTAAACGCAGGGCCAGAGTCATGAAACGTTTGAGGGAGACTGCGCATAGAAAACCTGGAGAGGGAAGCATCTGCCTTGTTAAATGCCATAAAATTCTGAATCTCCAGAGGCTCTGATTGTATATATTGTATGTCTCTGTGTGTGGCAGGCTGCAGCAGCATGTGTTGAGATAGATAACCTCCTCAGCCCTCACGTCTGCACTTGTCAGACAGAGGATATGTTTACCTGTGCAGGGGCAGAGACCAGTACGGACCTGCCTGCTACTCTCTTACTCACCGCTGTGACATTCTGCCTCGAGGAATGGCAAACACTCCCATCTCCTCGACTGCATGCGCGATTCAAGACAAATGATTACTGTCTACCTTCAAAATCCTCAATGGAAAACACTCCTGCGGGGTTGCGTGTAGTTGTGAAACCTTAATCGCTGCTCACTGTAATCATGTCTCACAGTTTTTCTACACAAAGCCAGACGCTGCATGTGTGTGTGTGTGTATGTGTGTGTGTGTGTGTGTGAGCTATGAGTGGGTGTCGGGACGCGTGGGGAGGTGGGTGGGTGTGGGTGTAGACATGCATATGTATTTGTGGGAGGGTATATGTGTGTGTGTGTGTGTGTGTGTGTGTGTGTGTGTGTGTGTGTGTGTGTGTGTCTGGTACTGTGCGCTGAAGGCTGCAGGTGTTGAAATGTACACAAGAACTACAGATACCAAACCAAGAGTTTGATTTATCATTGTAATTAATTGTTCAGGTCATTTATAAAGCAAAACATTTTCTAAAATGTTCTCTGGCTCAAGCACAGAACATTTGAGGAGTTTTCTTTCTCTGTTTCATATCATTGTAAATTGAATATCTTTGGGTTTTGGACTTATGAATGGACAAAACAAGCGATTTTAAGGTGACACCACCTTGCGCTCTGGGAAATTGTGATCAGCATTTTTCACCATTTTCTGGGATTTTATAGCCTAAGCTTTAAAATGCCTACCGTCAGACCCCCCAGATCAGCTGACCAATCACTATATACCACTATATCTTCCCCGTTTATTGATATCTTTAAAAGCTGTATGAAGGCCAGTCTCTTTTCTTTAGCATTTTGATAGCCATTATTGATGACATGACTGGCCTGTTTATATTATCCATTAGTTCCCTGTAAAATATACCTATTGTGTATTTGAACTTTTATCCATAATAAACATAATGAATGACAATATAGTAAAACACATTTGTAATAATATACAGTAAAATATGTCTTCATAAGAGAACTTGTATTTTCTGACCAACAATTAACATCCTTATCTGCTCACAACTACATTACAGAGTGCTATAAACCATCAACTAAATGTTTATATACTTAATATGTGTGGTTAAAGTAAAATGTTACCAATGAATCAATTTCTAAAGTAAATGTTTAATTTCTGATCTGCCTCTTCGTGCTGCTGGTGTTTCTTCACAAAACGTACATGAGATGTTAGTCTGGACACTCCCCTCATATTTCCCTGCCTTACAAATGTCTACCTGACTAACCAGTAATCACATTACACACACCCACACACCCACACACACACGCACACACGCACACACACACACAGAGCATACTGTTTGGTTTTGCTACTGTAGGTCAATTCTTTGAACTACTTGACCTACAGTAGCTACTGCTCAGTAATGGTGATCCCTTACCTGCCTGACTCAAGGCCGGTGGATTTCTAAGAACTGCTGCCCTGCTGTAATTAGACTCTGTAATTACTGACGTGACTGTTGTTTTCCCGACAAAGGATGTCTGCCTGTCTGGTACTATTTCTACCCTGAGGTCTCCAGCTCCAGGAAGGCTAGGAGTGCTAGACATAATAGAGTCAGAAAACAGACACTCCCAGACACCACAAGGGACCTGCTGGCTAAATCGGACACTGACCTCACAGGAGAGCAGCCGCACGGGCTTAACTCACCACCACATCATAGACATAGCATGGCCAGGGAGTCATAACACCCTCCTCACACATCCTACTGCCTAGCAGGTCTCACTGAGCCAGATGATAGGACATCCCTGCCTCTCTGTCTGGTAAGAGAGGGAGACTTCCTCTGAGGAGTTTGCTTTGGCTGAGTCCCCCTGTGGGAACTGAGTCTTGAGTGGGAGGGGGGTGGGCCAGGGGAGCGGGACCACAGAGGAAGCACTGAGCTGAAGGAATGTATACTTGAAGTCCAAGTACAGCCTCTCCTTTAAGACTCCATTCAAGCATTGCCCTTTTCAACCCGCTATTGTATGATATTTCTTTGAGGCGCTGTAATGAGGGAGTGTTTTAAAGCAAACCTGTAGGCTAAACAGGGTCTAATAGAGGCTGGGCAAGAAGAGAAATGCTGTATTTTTTAATTAGTGCTATATAATGGTATGTTAATACCAGGATAAGCCCAAGCTATTTTCACGCTGACGTGGCGGATAATCACAGTGAAACACAACACATCCCAAACATGTCAATATCTACTCTAAAAGCAGAGTGTTTGACCTGCTTGGAGAATAATTTGGCAATATTGTGCTAACTGGAACGAGATGGGGATGTAACTGTTATTTCACTCGATCATGGAGCTAATCAACAATGTTTGTCTTTTGAACCCTGCTGTAGCAACTGTGGGACCAAACCATTTGTTGGTATGCAGGTTTAGCTGAACTCTGTTAGTTGAGGGTGAACTTCAATAGCAAATACCACACCACAGAGAATGCGGATTAAAGGGTCAACTCACCCAAATTACAAAAAAACATATATTTCCTCACAAACCTCTGATGGTATCTAGCCAAGCAGATAGTTTTGGTTTTATTTACCCAGGTCTTGAGATGTCTGTCTGAGATTTGTGATTCCCACTAAAAACTGACTTTCACTTTGGATGGTCAGAGTATTAAAAAAGCTAATTTAAAAACCTCAACAACAACAGAACACACTGCGAACACTTTGAATAGGGACTATTTCTTTGGTCGAATGTAGTTTCAATGGCTATCAGGGACAGATGAGCAGAAGCCTGGGAAGAGGACGACTCAATGAGGGGGATCTTCAATCAGTCTCCTGGCTGCCGTGTCTCTTGCCCCGCCAGACATTTTGTCAGAGATGTTGCTGCGTTCTCATATCTCAGCAAAAAGCTTTCTAGCTGAGAGTTAGATGAAAAGACTGACACTATTCTCACATCTGTACTGTAAATAGGAAGGTACACCTAAACAAACGAGATATAACATGCCTTAACGTAACATGTCGTTGTGCTAAGCTAAGCTAACCAGCTGCTGGCTGTGGCTTCATGTTTATCGTACAGACATGAAAACAATATCAGTCTTCTCATCTAACAATCAGCAAGAAAGCCAATAAAACATTATCCCAATACTGTTAAACTATATGTTCCCCTTCCTTTACATAATGCCGAACATAACCTTGATGTTAGCAACTCTAATAGCAGGCTAAATCGAAAGCTCCGGCATCTTCTGTGGCGCTAAGAAAAACTTAAATTTAATTATAAAACATGGGGCAGCACTCATCTGGTGAGACAAAAATAGTTTCCCCAGCTGAACGTCGTCGGGCAACAGTCATACAATACCAACGCATGCTGCATGATAGCATGGCATTAAGAAAAGTGCACAGCAACAAGACACAACAGTTTCAGATTACGGCCTCCTTTCCCCTCCTAAACCCCTGAATGTAATCCCCATATCGACATGTGCTCAGTGGGGCGCTGTCCCACTCAAGGGCACACCAACTGGCACGGCTCACTTGTGTAATGGCCTTAGTTGGAAGTGAGAGAATACTAGTTTTTGTAATCTGATCCCTGTAGTTTGGTGTGAATGTTCACAGGGATGCCTTGAGCTTTCTATTCAACTCTCATTGCATAAATTGTACGACAGTCCCCTTATTTATATAAAGCCTTGTGGTCACCTCGTAACAGCTGGGGGAATATTATTGGTGTCTGCCCAGAATATCCCTGAAACTTCATCCCTACTCCACATGGCTACAGCACAAGCTTACATTTCTAATCGCTACATTTTAAGCTTAATTCATCAATTTATTCTGTCTCCTTTGTGTCCAGTTTGAGGATATATTGTTTATGTAGCCGAACTGAGCCATGACAGAATGGACACATAAAGAGAGCTGCGGGGCTTGGCATAAGGTCGGCATTACCGTAAAGCTTATTGGATTGTCCTAATTGTCTTTGGGATTGAGACTTGACGAGCTCTGAGGCGGACGCAGGTCGAGCTGCTGTTCCTAAAGGTGGAACATATCTCATCAGGTCTGCACAGCTTCACAGCTCCAAGGCAGTAGAACAGAGAGTTACATCAGCGCTCTGCATTTGTCAACCATTCATAAAGTGAGTTGTGTGCAGAGAATTATTGCTACACAAAATCTAGCGACCCCAGTGGCTATATAATATATGACTATATTGTCATTCTGTTTCTCCATTTTGTAAATGTACTACTGCCATTTCTGTCTACTCTTAATATACATCTATTGCAAACATATCTGCAGGGAGGAGGAATCCCTCCTATGTTTCTCTACATTTTTCCCTCATATTTTTGAATGTTTTGGGAGATTTTCCTTATGTGCAACAAGGGTCTAAGAATATAGGATTCCCTCAGAGGAACATTTGTGATTTTGAAATATAAAAGTTAAAAGTAGTAAAAGTATCAAATGTAGAAGTAGTAGATTCAGAACAATGGTCTGTGTGAGTTATAATATTGTATCATCAGATTATTATTGCATTAATGTGTAATTAGCATTCTGATGTTGTATTTGGTTATGGTGGAGTTACTGTTAACTATCTAGTATGTGACAAGCTCGTCATATGTTTTGCATGTAAAATCTTACTAACCCTAACCCTTTGTGTAGTGACAAGAAACTGTAGCTGCCAAATAAATGCAGTGGAGTTAATCTATAGTTTTTCACTCCGAATTGTAATAGTATAGATGTTGAAGTCAAATACCAGTACCTCAAATTGCTACTTAAGTGCAGTACTTGACTAAATGTGCTCAGTTACATTTGACCACTGAGCTTCAAGTCTTAATTTGTAAAATAAGTGAACAAATATGCCGGTGAAGTAAGAGTACTTAACATATTTCCAAGGAGCGTCACAATGTTTCATGTACATTTTTTAAAATGTATTGCAAAAATGAAAAATTAGTATTTTATATCATATTATTGCACCAGCTTGCGTTTTTGCCACTCGTTTGAAGAGGTATGATTTGTAGGGCTTCTGTAGTTTTTTCAGTGAAGACATACTGTACATATATCCGTCTGTTTCATTCTATTCACTCAATGAACTATTATGACACGCTAAATGCTCTATAATCCTTTAATGACATGTTTAATTTCTAGTTTCTGCATCATGAACAAACCTGTTCCTCAATGAAATGAATTCCCTGCGTGTGTATGAAAAGATCATCTCGCTGGTGAGAGCACACAAAAGAAAAAGATTACTGTACTATTGCATGGAGAGAAATAAATTCCAATTCAGGTCCTAACATGGCAACCATAACATGCCCGCCTGCCTTTCTTACAATATGTTGACAGTGGAGTCCAAACCTCCCTGAGAAGATGACCTTACAGTACAAAGGCTTTATTAGTTATTTCAACAGACATGGAAACCCTAGACTAAAAGACACGAAACAGATATCACTGCAGATTATATATTATTAGCATGAGCATGCTTGGTATGGTTGTGAGGCAAAATTATCATAGGAAATGAAACGTACTCTGTGACTGGTGTATTTATAGATGGACATAGCGCCAAATTCAGCATAGTTGTCTGAGCTCCCCTGCTGTACTATAGGAATAAAAGAATTAAACATCAGGCCACCTGATCTGAGGGAAGACACAAGGCTATGTCTGCAAACCAATACACACAATACACACACTCACTGGGACAAACCACACAATAACACACGCACACACACACACACACACACACGCAATGCCTTTATGCTTCTATTCACATTTAGCACACTTATAATGTAGGAGCAGCTGCAGTGCTAACCAGAAGGCCGGAGGGGATGAAGGTTAACGAGAAAGACAGAGAAAGATAGCGAAATTGCAAACTCCAGCTGACCTACGTTTATGGAATTTAGTGCACTCTGAAGGGAGAAAAATTAATTCTTACTTGAAAACGTATTCTCACAACTTTCAGGATCATCGTGAACAAAAGGAGAACGGAGCTCTGCAAATTTTTGCTGAAATTTGATTTAGCCGAGTCAATTAGTACTTTGGTTTTGGTGGATTCTGGGTACAAAACATCCCATTGTAATAATGCAGAGTGATAGTTTTTTTTTTCAGGCTTAAAACGAAACAAATTAAACATTTAGTCATGTAATATTTCCTCTTTTCAACAGTATCTACTGATTAAAATAAGAGCTCTGACCGGGCAGTTTTAGTTTTAACACTTCAGGAATATCACAGTGGTAATTCAGATTGTGCTCTTGAACACCTGTGACAAAGTGTTTGTCGGGGCGACTGAAATGTTTTCCAGATAGGAATGTGCAAGAATACTTCCTACACCTAGACACTCCCAATGCATTCGGCTGTTTTTGCTGTTGTTCCAAAATTACTAACCAATCAATACAGTTTCATAAAATATCATGTAGCAGTGTTGCAGTAAATCTGAGAGCATTTCTGTGGATGTATCCTGACTTTCATACATGTGTGTACGGCGTGCCTTCACAGAACTTGATCTCAGCAGTACCAGCTCCATCTTTGCCATGCAAGCTTAATCCCGTGGCATTACAGACCTCCAGTCTAGACCTCCAGTGACATTCATCTGATTCTCTTTGGGGATGCATATCCGTGTATTCAAGTGATCTATAACGTACCTTTGCTTGAATTTATAATTTGGGACATAATTATAATTCAAACAGTTTAAAATGCTTTAATACGCTATCATTCAAGGTTGTAAAAAAAACAGGTAAATGGCTCCTGCGCAAGCCAAGATGAGTAATATTACCATTGCTTGGGTTCAGTAACTCTCTCACATCAGTGCCAGTTGATTTGCTGTCATAGAAGATGACTCAGTGAATTGGTTCCTAAAAATAAAATGGTAAAATGATTGCTTTGATGAGATTAATAAGGATATCTGACAAAGAGATATTTCATTTTGGCTTAAATAAATAAACCTTTTTCATGACAAAAAAGAAATGGCTATTAGAAGTTACATGTTGTCCTACAATAATTATTTCCTCTGTAAATACAGCTTCCAACACACTAAATCCTACATTTCCCATAATGCAATTGAATTGCACCAGGCCATCCCTGCCTGTAAAATGCCCTCAACTTCCAAACTATCCAGAGTCACAGAAGACACTATACAACTGTTTTCACAGGCTGAAAAGTGATTAAAGTAACCTACAATCAATCTACAAATAATTTCAGGAACAAAAGCACATAATAACATTTTATGTCTGAATACAAGATAGCGATGTGTTGCAGTTTGATGGTAGAGTGATAAAAGAATCCTGAAACAAGCCATCCTCTCATCAGAGATCTGATGTGTCCAGACTGAAAACCTTGGTTTGCCACTGATAAGCACATCCTTGCCTGGACGCAAAGAAGTGTGCGCCGCCGTTCTGGCTGTTAGCACGCTCCCCCTCTGCTCTACATGAAGACAGCAGGTCCCGTGTCTGACTGGCTGGATTTTAGTCCTGCAGATTAATACTAATGCCACGGCAAAGAACGCAGAAAGACGATTAAAATGTCACTGGATAACCTCTCCACAACCCAAATAGCTGCAGCTCTAAATACACAGACCATTATAGCACTCACAGTACCTGGTACTGGACGACTCCTCTGCACCTCCCTCACAGGGCAGAGACGGTGAAGGAGTCAGGACAGGACGAGGCCTGGGAGACCGACAGAGGGGAGGGAGAGCAACTGCATGGGGAGTGCTAGTAACAACAGTCTGGGCTCAGTCAGGGTCTAGACCTCCAGTGTCTGAGAGATTGACAGGCCAGATGGTGGTCAGAGCTCCATGTTAACAACTGACTACAGGGGATAAAACAGACTACCGTAGCTCCTAATCAGCCCCAACCCAAGAACGCAGATAGTAATTTGTTTCAGTAAAAATGATAATGAGAAATATATCTTGTGATACTTGATACTTTCCTACTGGTCTTTGAATTTATTTTCTAAATATGTATGTCAATCAAAATCCTTGCTAGGTAATGAGAAAATTCATTTTCTGGAATCATCTGTGCATTGTTTAGTCTATAAAACGACAAAGAAATATCAAGAAATGACATTTTCCTAAAGTCAAGATAACATCATCAGATTGCTTGTTTTGTCCTACTAACAGCCCAAAACACCAAGATATTCAGTTTACTGTTATATAAGACAGAGAAAAACAGACACTTAGATGCAGGAACTAGACAAAGTTTTGCTTGAAAACATACTTATTTTTACGATCAAAGTATTTGCAGATTATTTATCCAATTGTTTCTCTTTCTGTTTCTGGTTCATGAGCATATATTACAGACTAAATCTATAAAATAATTTCAGCAGACCTAGTGCTCTAAATATTTGAATTTGAGTAACAATCAGCATCAGCACAGTAACACACAGCTAATTTCAGCCATAAACAAATCAGCAACAACCATGTAACCAATGAGCCATCGAGGGATGGAATTTTCTTAAATGGTAAAGCAGCTCAGCTGACTGGTGAGCTGCTTTACCATTTAAGAAAATTCCATCCCTCGGTTTGTGCTGCCGTGGCCTCACGGTAAGATGAGCCACATGACCACATACCCCCCCCCCCCCCCCCCGCCGCGCGCCGGGGGGGGGGGGG
>JAVQJF010099135.1:0-19860 GCA_036023855.1 Gadopsis marmoratus | reverse complement strand
GGAGACTTTGAAATCCCTCCCTCGCCCCCCCTCCCCCAGACAAAAAGATCCATTGTTTCCTTTGGTTAATGCGAACAGTGCAAGAATCAGTTCAAAGACAAAACACCTGCGTGTATTTGATCACAGTATCATGCTACGTTACTAAGCAAAATGTTGAACAAAGCCCTAGTCATGAACCATTTACGAGATGCGCTGAAGTGTGTCCAAGCCGACAGTAAGCGTGCAGTTTGTGTGAACAAGAGGTGTTTCATACTTTCATACCTCATATGATTTTAAAATATTTTGTGATACCTTTTCAATAATAAAGTGTAAAAAATAACATTATTTTTCTATCAATTGCACCACGTCCCTCTCGAGTCTCCCTGTAAAAACGAAAAGCTCATGGTATGAATTCTGTGCAGTTCTTGAGAAGTGATTTAAGATTTCTAAGAAAATGATCCCCGAGAAGAATCCACTGTCGTAAGTACAGACTAGTTTCTTACCACCGATCGGTACCTCTGTTCATGTATTTTTCATGCACCGACGTCCCAGACTTTGCTGAAGTCGAGGCCCCCAAAAAGTGTCTTGAGGGGAGTCTGCTCCAGATTCAGCTGTCTGCTCTTCCTCGCGTGGTCCAGATTTTAAGACAAGCAGATCAGTGTAAGGCCGTAGTGCAGTGAAACAGACGATATAAAAAAACCAAATCATATGCTTTATTTATCCAGCTTTTTTTTTTAAACACAGATTTGGGTTTCAGTCTCCGTCTAAGAGATTCAAAATGTGTTTCCTATCATCGGCGAGGCAGATCATTAATGTTGTCATTAAAGCCATCCTCCTCTGTAGATGTTGTACCTATCGCTTGTTGAAAGACAATCCTTTGACTCCCTCGTCAGTAGTGTTAACGGTGGCGCGTCAGTATCATTTTGAAGTGAGGCTGCGGTTGTGTAATGGAAGCGTTGTTGTGTAGTGTGATCCGCATCGTCTGATAAGGACTTATAGTTCGTCCAGTCCAATATGCATATCACATCCCTGAGCCGCTTGAGACGATGAGTAGCGATTTCGCCACACCGTGGGCTTCTCCTGTGTGGATTTCCGAATGCGTGTGCGTACCACATTGTATTGAGAATGCGTCGACATGTTCGGCGACTCATCGCATGCAATTTGTTTTAGTCCTCATTATTACTATTATTTATTGGCATTATAGCTGAGTGGTAATTACTGGATTGATGCTCGGTTTGTTTTAATGACCCCCCCCCCTTCAGTTAATCAAAGTTGTATATTGGCTCTTTACCACAAGCACTAAAAGGTTCTTCACAGATATGTCAGTATTATGTTGTGCAATGTATTGAAATGTTACTCAGCTTTATTTTTTCTGTTCTCTATTTCTTGTCTGTCCCACCCCCCACTGTTTGCTTTTACTTTTCATGATAGACCAAATCATATTTTATAGATTAATTTTTGTTCTCTTGCCGGTGTGTACAAGATGAGTTGGGTGTCGTGTCTGTTAAACTAGATTCTTCAGTGGTTTTTGTTTTTATGAACTGCCTGTATAGGGACTATACTGACTGGGCAGGTTGCTGTCGATGATGTACTGTTGTCACTATCACACTCGTTCCACTCTGAACAAGCCTACAGCTACACTACGCTGCTGCGCTGTAAGCTTTACTTGACTTGAAAACAGTAACATGGTGAACCAAAGACTTTACGTCCAGAGGCCTTCTGTTTTAACCGGTTGCTTCAATTGAGCGCTTGACTCATTATGCAGAGGGGAAAGAAAACCTCACACAAACACCTGTACTCCATCCCTCTCATCGGAAACATAACTGCTCCAAACTAATGCTGACAGCATTAAAGACAGTTTCCTACGGAAATGAATATTGCAGATCTTTTCTGGTTTCTCTGCGGGCGAGGAGCCGTTGGTCAGGTGCGTCTTGTGGTACTTGGGTGTCTTCACTCACAGGTGGACAACGCTCCCTCCTCTGTACGGTTTAAAAGTATTGCCTGTTCCCTGACTCGCAAGCAGCAAACATCCTCAATGCAGTGTAAAGATACTCTCCTGTACATTTGCCTTTTCTACTCATGTTTGGTTTTCTACTTCATTTTTTTCCTTGTACATAAAGACCAATAAATTATTTTTAAAAATAGTTTGCTTCATTTAGTACAGCTGTGATTTATTTTTATTAAACCAGAGTATTTCTAATTAACATTTCTAATCTGCATTCTGTAATGTACTTGCAGTAAAATGACCAGAGTTGTAAATAAAACACAACATTAAAGTAATAAGCATTTTAATTTCGGTCCTAATTTGATTCAAGATTTTTGCATAATGTAAAATCATTCCGTCCATTCAATAGATAGATGCACTATAACCCGATCAATCCAAATAATCCCAATCACAACAGTCATTAGTCCCTTAATTCCAACTAACAAATATGTCATTTAAAAAAAGCAAAACAGCAGTTCAAAAGGAGAAACTGTTCAAGTGTCAAATCACAAAAAACAACTAAATGATCAGTCCTGTTTAAAATGACAAAAAACTAAATCTTAATTTAACTTTCAGAACAAAAATGGAACAGTGAAGAGAAACAGGCAACAACAGGGACAAAACGGACATCCTCCAACAATAGAACCAACTCAGTTAAACTGTTTACTCGAGCTAATATGGATTCTTGTGAGTGAATGTTAGATTTTCCTCGACTGTTAAAGCTACGTCCAAGTGTGAGTTCACATTGAACATTAATACATTAGAGTCTGTTGCAAAGTGACCATTTAAATTCACTTTACCCATAAAGGAGGTTGTTTTTTTTTCTATGTTAAGCTCTCCAGCAGTGCTCGCCGTACCGCTTGATACTCCCATCATCCCATTTAATGTTACAACTATAAACAATATGGTTTCTGCGACAACTTGAATTGGTCAGTCAGACACTCTTGAGGTCTTTTAACAAACTTACGTTGGTGGTCTGAAATATGAACAAGCTGAATACATACTTTCCTTTTGTCTAACAAGTCAAACACTATTAGAAAAATATTCATTTGTTAAAGTGTTTTCTCCCATAGACACTCTGCATTATCAACTGCAGCACTTGCAATAAGACCGATACAGATCAGCACAGTGGACTGACAACCATCTACACACTCGTGAACAGTGTGTGTGTGTGTGTTAGCTGGAGGTCCTTTCTCAAATACATGGCTTACTCCAGATGCAGATTCTCATCATTAGATGTTAAATCAAAAGGACAAAAGATCATGACGTTTCCGAAGCCCTTGTCTCTTTTCGCTGCCCGCAGAAAGGAAAAAGGGGGAAAAGTGAGCATGTTCAGGGCTCAGATTTCCAAGTACCGCCATGCTGATCAGACCAGGTGAACAGTGGAGTTGGTACGAGCACCTTTAAAGTCCGACACGTCGTGAGTCAGTCAGGAAAACACGCTCCATCAACAACCCTGTTAATTATAAGCATTACACACTGATGGACTGCACACCGAGCGAGGTGCTCTTGATGACTGATCACAGTGCAGGACACACCTGGCCAGCTGTGCACAGCGAAGAAGTCAGATAGTGTCTCTGTTTCTGCTGGCTTCGTGCCAACTCCATTACTCATGGCTGTAGAGCAGCACAGTTACCGATTAAATGTAATCGCTTCTTTCCGTTTTACAGTCTGTTCTGCTTTTTGCAGAGACACTGAGGCCCGACATGTCTCCGTACTGCTGTCAGCTGAGAAGATCTGGCTTTTTAACAATCGGCAGGGTCTACTCAGTAGCGGCTCTGGAGCTTTCAACTGCATCACACCATCTTCCTTGGGAGTACTTGGAAACAGCCAAAACAATCAACTTTCAACTTTTTACCTCAACTTCTAAGCCGACGTGGACGAGAAGTCGGGGAAAAAACGAACATCTAAAATTTCACGACAACCGAGCAAACGCCAGCGGGCGAGGAAGATCGTGCGATACCATGGAGAGCTCCAGCCGGTGAGTGGACCTTGCGGTGAGATTGTGCATAAACAAAGGAGCATAGTAGGACAATCTGTTTCCCAACCTGCCAACCGACGGATTTTAAGTTTAAACTTTCCAACGGACAACAATTCAGTACAGTGCAACACCTGATCTCTTAAAGAGCACAGAGACATTCATGTAAAAAATACAAAATGCTGACATGAAGGAGGCCTTAACATTTTCAACACGTCACCGAATGTAACACAAACTGGACGAAAGACTATTCTGCTCAGCTGATCTGCCAAGTCTTTACAACGTGCTTCCACCTGTGAGGACGTGTAGGAGGAATCAAACTGCCAACAAGCAACTATGTGACTATGTATTTGTCTGTGTTTCATCAGAGTGTGGGACGGGAGGCAGGGAGGAGACACAGCTATGAGCATTATCTACTGAACCAGAACTCTTCAGATTCATCTATGAATGTCCACTTTGTTAGCAGGAAACCGAGGTAGCCCTGACAAACACAAAGATGCTTTATAACCCATCAAAATAATCTCTCCCTCTTAACACTAGCTGGTCAAATCATTTCAGTCTTTCCAACAACAGCATTCAACAACATTAATAACCGTTAATAAAAACTAACTCCTCTCCCCCGCACCTTTCCGGCGTCAGATTTCTAGAATTTGCCCCCCCCCCCATCCCATCCCATCCCATCCCATCCCATCCCATCCTATCCTTGGCACAACTATTTATGTAATTTCTCATGTAAACAGTGAAAACAGTGAAAACCATGAAAGTCTTCCAGGGAAGACTGTCTGAAAATGCCCATATTTCCCCATATTTAAATGATATTGTGCCCCTCTCCCCCCCAATATGACAGCTATCGCCATCGTGACACTTGGGCTCGAGCCAAAAAAAGATGCAGCTCCACATCAGGGAAATATAGGAAATATTAGCAGCGTGCACCACAAAAATGAGTTTCTAAGACATTTCAGCACAACTTGGAGAGGAAGGGAATGTTTAGTGTAACTCCTCGCTGGTTCGATACTTAGCTGCATCTACTTCACTATAGACTCCCCATGTCACATTTCTATCTTGTCTGTCTACAGCAGAGATTATTTATGGTTAAGAGGATTTTATTCACCTTAAACTATTGAAGTGCTTTTGGTAAAGCTTTTTATTTTACAGGTCTGTTATTTCCTAATAACGTCCTAGGACATTACCTGGCAAGAACATGCAATTTGGTATTAATTACAGGGAAAATGTTAATTTACTTGAAAGGAAAGCTTATTCTCAATTTGTGTTGAAGAGTCTGCTTGCCTGTAGACTAACTTGACATTGTTGCATCATCAGCTGGCAAAATGCAAACTGGACACGGTCTCTTATGTTCCATATGATTTGTATGAAATGGTATAGTTCTCTCCAGGAAACCTATTATTTATTGCAGACCCATACAAGAAAAGCAAGTAATAAAAGCATTTTTTATACTTGGGACACTATAAAATCTATATAGTGGTGTGTTCTCCGAACAGTCACACATGTGGTTTTGAGCTGGATTCAAATGTACACAATTTCTTGTTGTGTTTTGATGTGATGTGAGGTTAGTGGTTCAATTGACTGAAAATGCATTAAGGACTGATGAACTTCTTTCCATCTGCATCCAAGATGTACAGTCACATGACTGGATAACTTTCTTTTAGGGCTGCAACTATCAATTATTTTCAATATCAAGTAATCTTCCGCTCATCCCAGTTTCTTAGAATCAAAACTCAAGTCTTCAGACGCCATGTTTTGTCCGACCAACAGTCCAAAACCCAAAGATATTTCTTTTGCTATTAGATTCAACAAAGAAAAGCAGCAAATCCTCACGTTTGGAGGAACTGGACCCGGAAAAATTACTAAAACAATTAAACTAGTTAGACTAATTGAGTAATCAGTCAGTCAATCTTTCATCCCAAAAAGATATTCATCGGTGCTGCTGGAGACAGCTCGTAGCACAGCGCAGAGGTCAAGTTTGAAGTTGAAGTACAAATACTATTACAGTAACTGTAAATGTTAATAATCGACACTTCAGAGTGAGACAGGACGAGCTGAATGAAACTGACGCTGGTAATGACCATTGCTGGTTTTCCACTGAGTCACACTCGAGGCTCAGGGAATACTTTGAAATCAGAGGACATTTAAACTGCCACAAGTCCTTGTTCCCCTGTGAGCTCTGGTCTCGTCAAGCGTGAAGTTACACGCTTGCTTGAACACATCAGAGCAGATTGTTGGCATTCCTCATGGAAACACAGTACGACGAATGTTCAAAGGAATGATAATGAGCACTTTCACAGTTAACTAATTAGTTAATACAAAAACGGTCTGCTCCAGTTTCCAGTTAAAGTCTTAAGTGAGGTCAAACAAAAACAGCGCTTTGTCCCCCCCCCCCCAAACAGATCCATTAGTATGTTACAACTACAGTGCAGATAGTGGTGGTGTTACTGTCGCAGAGGACGCCAGAGACACATGGCCCGCGTGGTTTGCTAATAAAGAGAGAGCAGGGGAGGTAGCCACGCGACATTATTCATTCACAAAGACTGTGAACATCACAGAGAAGGAACAGGAGGAAGTAAGCCAGAGGGAAAGTGAGGTGGGGAGTGAGTGAAGCAAAGGCATGACACAGTAGAACAGCAAAAAATAAAAAATAAAATCAACCCCAGGAGTGAGCACAAGGCTCATGGTGGCCGGTGCGTCGGACAGTGAGTTCATCAGTCTTTAAGCTGTCTGATCAGCTTACCTCTGGCGTGTCTCAGCATGTCTTCCTGCTCGGGTAGCTACTAAGCCTACTGACACAGTGATGGGGGTCTCTGAGGCAGGCAGGAAGGGAGCATGAGTGTGTGGTTTAGTCAGAGTGGAAAGGCAGCAGGCCTGGTCTTCATTATTGTTGCAGTAAGCAACAACAGCAGCCGTAAGCTCTTCTCAGCATCAGCCTCTGATGTGTGGTGTCCTCAGTACCGGTACATGTCGTAGGTACTGACCCAAGACGAAGGAAAAGCCCATGTGGGGAACCTGCGGAGGATATCCTCCAGTTGAGCAGTCCTCTGGTCTTGGCCGAAGAAATAGTGGGAGGAGATGGCCACAGAGATCATCCCCTCTGGCCCTGATGGGTCCGGGTCCCTGGGAGGCTGGCAGAGGGAGAGAAAGGAAGAAAACCATGATTGCCAGTATAGACAGTTGACGTGTGAGAGAATCAGAGCCAGACCAGCAGTTTTTCAAGGCCCTAGCAGCAGTTAATCTCCTGCAGACATCACTGACTGAGCCCCCTAAGGAAATGTGCAGAAGGAGAAGAATGACCGAAACAAAAAAAAGAAAAGAAAATCAGTTGCTGCCGTCTGGATACTAAGATGAATATCAGGCTGTCAAAGCTGCAGCAGTACCTGATGATTTATATAAAGTCAAAGGAATAGTTTGACATTTTGGGAAATACACTTCTTGGCTTTAGAGTTGGATGAAAAGACTGATACCTCGTATCGTAGCAAAAAGCCTGGAAACAGGCGTAAACGGCTAGCCTGGCTCTGTCTAAAAGTGTACAAATCCACCTACCAGCACCTCTAAAGCTCACTTTTTCGCCTTCATCTATGTTCTACATTGATAGGTTTGTCTATAAATATTTACTGCCAACACATTTTTACACTATGCTTTCACAGATTACCTCCTCTCACTGAAACCAGAACGCAGTTTGAATAATTCACATGAAACTGAGCAGAGATGTGAAATGTTAATAAGTAAAAAAAGTACAGAACTCCTGTTTTGCTGCAGACGGTACCTGTATTTCAAACCAGAAGGTCCATGTGGGGGCATCGAGGCCGTGGGAATAGAAGACAAAATATTCTCCGCTCAGGTCGAACTGAGGCGTCCCGTCACCGAAGGACCACGTGGAGAGGCTGGCTCCTCTGTGAGGCATCAGGTACAGAGACATGTGGCTGGGGCCTGCACGAGACAGGACATAAGTGAACAGGTTAACATGAACTTACATGCCAGATCAGTTTGTTTGGAGAATGAATCATGTTCAGTTTATATCTGTGACAGTCGCTGTACCTGTAATGGTTACTGAACTGCTTGACACCAGAAATCCAAAAGTTAATGTGTTGAAATTCTAACAAACACTTAATGTACTATAGTAATAAATGGCTTGATGAAAAATATTGTAGGTGTTCTGGAGCCTTTTTTAGCATTTCACAGGAGTTGTCAGGAAATGCAGATCATATTTCCTTTTTTCAGATTTTTTTTAAAGCATGAACTTTCATCAGTTTCAAATTGGCAACTTCCAGTTCAGAATCTCAGTTCTGATTGAAAACTCTCCATCCCAGTGCCACTGGATAATTCTGTCTGTGAATATGCTGCTGTCATCAGCCAACATTCATCTGAACTGGTCATACTGGTCAAGTCCAACTGAAGTCACATGACAGTGCTGTTAAAGTCAAAGTTCTTTATCGCTGCATGCAACATATAAAAAGATAACCTATCTAAATTTGTGTTGGTTTGGCCACAAAAGGTGCTCCTGACCTTTCGCGCTGAAGGTCATCTTGATCGTCCCCCAGCTGGTCTCTTCTTTGGACAGCAGGCTGAACTCTACCGGAGAGCTGGGAGACACTTCTGGAGCAGGAATGTACCAGTTCTTCCTGCAAATACACCAAAATACTTGAGGTGAGGAAGCGTACAAAGTCTATCTATATATGAAGGCAACATTAAGCGAATGAAAAGAAAGAGCATGGAGCCAATGCTGCCAGCTTGGAAGGCTGCTTTACTGACTTGCTGAGGAACTTCACCGGCAGAAACCAGGGGTAACCACAGAAGGGTCGGTCCTCGCGGCAGTGGGTGCGAACACTGTCGTTGATCTCGGGGATGTGGGGTGAGAGGTGCTGTATGCCTGTGTAATCAAAACTGTTGATCCACAGACCCGAGTCCCGGCTCTCCACCTGGCCCTGGAGATTGTGGAAGGTCCGCGATGTATGCTGCGAGGGGGAGGGGAAGGAGATCAAACTTTTTTTTTACAATTAAGTTGTGTACTCCTTTTAAGCACATATTTTCCTTCAACCAGCCTTGTTCTACAGGTGTTTTACAGAGTGATTTTATACTCTAATGGGGCTTAACATGAGCAGGTGGAGGAGAGGAATCAGGGCACTATTTTCCACTCACGAAAACCTGAGTGTCCCACTTACAAAAAACATGCTATAGAGAGGTTTTGTATTTCACCTTGCTCCCAACAAGAGATTTTAATCACGCAAGCAGGAGTCGCACTGCAGGATCATCAGTGGAGAGCAAACAAAACAAAATTCTGCAGTAGCTGTTGTCATGTGGCATTGGAAATGTTTCTCCATTTAAGAAAAGGACATTTTCTCAGTTTCAATATCATTTGGTTTTTACTAAACTAGTAAAATATCTTCAAAGTCCAAGGGGAAAAAGACAAATCTACAGAATTTCTACTTTTTAAATTGATGACTCGAGTGAAGAGAAAAATGTGAATATATGAGGACCAATTTTCACAATGAGAATTAGAATAATTGCACATATTTCCGTGCGCTTGCGCATGTTGTGACTTTGAACCTGCAGGAAGACTCGTTTTGGCCGCGGGCTGTCTGGACTGTCTGAATAGGGAAAGAAAAGACCACAGGACATCAACAGCAGCATGGTGATGAAGACTGAGCCCAGACCAGCCAGGATCCACTTAGTGCTCCGTGCCAAGTAGATGAAATGCAGCTAAGACAGACAGAAAAAAATAATAGGTTACTGGAGTGGAGGACCAAGCTACACTGCAGAACATTTTCTGTGAAATGGAAGATTATTAATTAAAAATGTTCTATTAAGACAAATATTTAAAAAAAAACCTAAGCCACAATCTGCCAGATTTACTGCCACTGTTATCAGTCAAATATACACAGCTATGCTTATCTGAAGTCGACCTACTAATTACAGTAAGCAGCTCAAACAAAACCTTGCTGCCATGAATGTCACCAAAATAAACTGATTGCTCATGTGTATTCTGTCCTGCACACACTCCCCAATTCAAAACCAATGTGATTTCAAGGTGATTCTGCGGACTAATTAAATAAATAAATACAGATTTGTTTTTCTACTCACAAAAAAGGATGAGAGAAAAATTGTTGCCAGGGTGATCAGGGAGGCCAGCACCAGCTCGGGGGGTATTTCTGTGCCGCTGCGACCCATGATGGGCGTGAAAATCTCGAACACCACCCAGATGAGGAACATGAAGTGGACATATGGCAACGCCAGGCCCAACAGATAGAGCACACTGTACTTTAAGGATGCGCCTGCAGAAAGAGAGAGGTTACTGTTTGTCAGATCAATCTGAGCAAGCCAAGGATCAGACCATCAGGCTGGTTCAGGTTTTTGGAATGGAAATCCCCCTAAAATCGAGTCACAGTATTGGAGCACAGTAGTTCAGTCTAGTTGAAACGAACTAGTATGTACTACTTGTCACTAAAGGAGCCATTAATAAGATCATCTAACACTGCAGGTTTAGGCATATGGTATCAATACGTTCATCTCCATCTGTAAACCACAAAGTATGAATAAAAGTGTCCACATGCAGAGGAACGACACCCGAGTTCAACTTTAAATTTAAAAGTGTGTCCCAATTTCTAGTATTTTTAATTTGCCTATAAATAAACATTCATCATCGTAAACAGAGTTGAGTTGAGATGGAAGGTTTACCTCTGTGTTTAAATTCTTTCGCCAGCAGCAGTTTGGTGGCCAGGGGGAAGGCCACCATTAGCATGGGCACATAGGCTGAACACAGGCCCTGCTGGGTCAGACACACCAGGCTGCAGCACCAAAGTAACAAGCTCACGTCAAAGTAGAGATCACCCAGCTCCACCAAACGGACACCCTGCATTGGGAAAAAACACACACACAGCAGCTCTAAGTACAAAGAAAATGCATGAGTAGATTGGCAACATCTGTGGCATACCAAGTTTTATTTCAGATGCATGTTGCTTTTCAAAAAGGTGGTAATCAGCTGATGTGCAACACTATTGTTGCTTTGCCAAAAAACAAGAAAAAAAAAATAAAGATGTGAAGCAACATGTTCATCATCTTTATTAGAATCTATTACTCTCTATATTCAATTTTGTACAGTTTTCCTTTCAGGCTCACTTTCTTTGCTTTTATAAATCACAATGTGTAGACAAAATAATCAAGTGTATTAACCTAAATTTCTTCGGACAAATTTAAGCAAGTAAGAGCACCGGCTACTTTTACCACGTTAACCGTATATCATGGACAAACAGAGCCTTTCTACTCAAGGCATCATTACAAGTATCAGTATAACTGTTTGGCATTCAAATCCGTTGACACGGAGGAATGCTAAATGTTTTTCCGATAAAGTGTGTGTGGTGGAAACTCATACTCCTCACTCATCAGATAAGAAGCCTCTGAAATGCATCACTTTAATTAAAGAATAACAGAGCAGCTGAGGTTGTTTCATAGGCTACTCATATGAGATTTGTACCCTCACTTGATGCCTTATTTACCCACTTAGAATACATCACAAATAATATATATTTATTTTTTATTTTTTAAATATACAGTAGGTGCAAATAAGGCGATCACTAACTCATGACCGCTGTGGTTAAACACTAAGCATGAACAAAGAATCAATTATATGACTTGGTACTTCATGAATCCTACAGGAACTTTTCACCACAGCCAGTTATTGTTTTATTATTGTTGTATCCTGAAACTTAAAACTATAAAATGAGCACAAAACCAATGAAAGGGGTTTGAGGAATAAAAAAAAAAAAAAAAAAAAAACTAGTACTGCAGGAAGAACTCGCTGACCAGATTTACTTTGCATTACTGTAGGAAAAATGAGAGGCTTGCCACAATATTTTCATCCCACATACAGACAAGGCAGTATTGTTCGATTAAAATGAACATCAAGATCATGGCTTCCCTGAGAGGAACTTGCCCAGCTCTTTTCTCACATTGCCTTTTGAGTTGAATGATTTCTCAACCAGCGGTTATATAGAAAGTGCACATACACACACAGTCTCGCATCACTGTCATGCAAATAAATCCCTAGTGTCCGAGAGCTTAGGCAGCAGATTCAGGTCGTTTGATGTGGGACTACAACAACACAGAGGTCATCGTTTCTCTGCATGTACTTTTGTAGGCAAAGAGGAAGACTGTAGTGTCGCCTGCTTCAAAGTCATTCTGGTTAAACCAGAACAGCGACTCCCAACATCAGCAGTTGTCAGCGAGTATGTGGAAATATTGTGGAATAGCCCTATAACACATGAACAATATTGCGTTGCAGAGTGCAAAAAATCGAGTTAGCCAGTGAGCAGAGAAGTTGAAATAGTTAGCCAGCAGTAATGGATAAATAGTTGGAACATACAGCTTGTGCCACTTGAAGTGATGGAATATAAATGCAAATGTATAATAATGTGACCTCTTTACCTCAAACATCTATACAAAAATGCAGAATTTGATCAAAAACAAAAGTATATCAGAGCAAACTTTCAAATGGTAAAAAAATGTGTTCATGGAACAGGTAGTATAGTTAAAGATAATCTAAGTCATGCTGGTTGACATTCTTTCAGCTTTAACAGAGAAAATATTTCAACACTGACCTTTGGCCTAGACATATGGTTTTACATATCATTTTCCCATTTAACTTTGCTTCTAAAGTGATACATAATGTGGTTTGCACTGAGGGTTCAAACAAGGCTGATTGGGGTAAACCAGAGACATAATTTAAAATATTAAAAACTTGGCAGTTCAAACTAAACAAAAACTTTACTACTGTAAACCCCAGGTGTCAAACCACCAAGCAGATGTGATTAATGACATCCGAAACACCCCTCCGTTTCACCTTTTCTGATCTGTGTGATGAAATCATTTAATTTTATTGTGCAAATTCTAAAACACTTCACCATTTACTGCAGACTATAGTTCAAATTCTGCATGTACATACCAATGTCTGCCCTTTAAAGTTAAAGGAATAGTTAAAACATTTTGGGAAATATGCTTATTTGCTTGCTTTCCCAGAGTTAGAAGATTGATACCATTCTCATGTCTGTCCCTTCAATATGGGTTATAATAACAGGCTAGAAAGCAAATTTCTCAAAATGTCAAACTATACCTCTAAGACAATTCCTATATTAAAATAAATAAACAAAATCCATCTTACTCTGAAGTACAAGTTCTTGGCCAGCGTGTGAATGAGGACCATCTTGCCCGTGGCAGCTGCCCCATATAAGCAGATGGAGGTGTAGAAGTGGTTGTACCAAAACATGGAGCGGCCCAGCAGAGTGACGAGCAGAGCTACAATCAGCACTGACATCAGGGTGACTAACCAGCTCAGGACTGCTACGCATGTGGCACCAGCCAGATCTCGAACATAGCGACCACCTTAGAAAGATGGTGATAAACGGTAAATGAAGACCTAACACACACAAACAGCTCAACGGACAAATGAAATGAGTTTAAGAATTTGGTTTTGGACTATTCTCATCTTACATTTTACAAGAAAATCACTCGAATAAGCCACAAAGAGGAAAATACAGGACATACACAGAGAACAGGGAATGACATATAACATGGATCCAAAGGAAATGGTGACCTACCTCCATTGCCTGGCAGTGAGGCTTTCTTGGCCAGATAAAGGAAGGTGGCCGTGGCTACCATGTAGTTGAGGATGGTGCCAACACGGGCTGGGTAAGCCACCACAACTACCCCTAGCAGGTCAAAAAATACCATGTTGCCATGACGATACTCTGAGGAATCAGCCAACGTGTCTGAGTTTACCAGGTACCTCAGCACCGCCAGGATGTTGTCGCCTGAAAACAGGAAGTGAGTTTTGAAGTGAAGAGGTTCAAAGCTGCAATGTAACACTAAAAGCTCTGTTGCATTTAGCTGCAGTGATTTCTGCAGTATCGGGCGCATCAGCTGTACAGCCAGAGGGTACAAGCAGAACATGATCTAACCTAAAACCAGGACTGCAGAGGAGACTATACGAATTCATGGACAAAGCTGAGAGTAAACACTGACTTTGTGGTATTTGTAATTCTACGCCCACAATCAGAGGAAGGAACTGGTTAATATGATTGAATTTGAAAGTGATGACTTCACTATTATATAAAAAAAAACACATAGTATAACCTTCTGAGAGATATCAGAGTGTGTCACAATGTGGTGTGTGTGAGCAAGTGATTCATGCCCCAAGCGGTAGTGAGTGAGTGTGTGTGTGTGTGTGTGTGTGTGTGTGTGTGTGTGTGTGTGTGTGTGTGTGTGCGCGCGCAAGAGAGCATGGTGATGTATGTGTGTGAGAGCAAGTCTGATTTATAGCCTAAATTACCTCTTGTAGTTGCACAACAGTTACACACCAGCACACAGGACACGTAGAGGACGTTTCAAGAAACTCCACGACATTATACAATCATGATGTTGAATGTCGTCGTGTGGGTTACTGCAGCCCGAGGCTACGTTTCTTTCATATGCGCTGCTCTGTGAACTACAGCCTGTATGTCTGCACAGTTCAGCACATGCACGCACACACACAAACCACACAGGCGAGACAAAGCTCCATTGTTCTTCCGCCTGGTAGGTTCACTGTGGCCTAAAAGTGTAAACAACTGAGTGAACATCTACTTGTTCATGTTGGGTTCACTGCTTAGTTCTGCTTTGTCATTTACCCACTTTACAACAAAAATGATGAGATTAAGTTAAAAAAAAAATTATTTGCAACGGTTATATTGTCATGCCCTTGTTTATATATCTACATAATATCATCTTTACAAACAGATCCAGGCTATGTTTGATTTGAACAAAAGTGACTCTACATTACAGCAATGCTAGCCTTGCACCTTTCCCCCACTTTGTCTAAAGGCAGAGCAGTGAAGTAGGAGATTTGAAAGAGGCGAGTTAGACCAAAAACCTGCTGTGCTCATAACAGGGAAGAGATACCGATGCATCTTCCTCCTCAACCGACACTGTGCTGTATCTGCTCTACACCATGCAAATCTGCCTCCTGCTCTACTGACTAAAAATACCTTCTGCCTCCCTCTGAAATCTCACGTTCTCTCTCTAATAATTCATGCCTTTCACAGGGAGTTACTGTACACACAGAGGAAGAGGAGGGAGAAGCTGCTGAGCCAGAGAGGAAAGATGCCAACTGTCTCAAGTTTTTAGTGCTGACTGACTGGATTCTCTGTTAAGTAACGCAAGACAATTCAGCAACACAGCTGCACAAGGAAAATGAGAGCCAGTGCAACAGTAAAAGGTCTGTGGCTGCTATGAATGCATTCATTTTGTTTTGGTTCTCAGATCAATAATGTTGTGTGTGTGTGTTGTAATGTGTTGAGTGCTGACCAGTCTGAAACTGGGGGATAAAGCACAAAATGGACAGCATGCGTTTGTGTCTGTGTTGCCAGCTTGTTTCCGCCACACCAGTTTACTGCAGCAGTGACAGCTTTCTCCTTGAGAGACAGACACACCAGCTAACATGCATCGAATCTATTTGCCTAAGTGTTCAAGTAAAGCATGGGATAACACTTATTTAGGTTTAGTACATGTAAGTAGATGCATGTGTACTTATTTGCGTACCAGCTCTCTGTATCGAATCCGTCAGGATCCTGTCAGCAGTGTCATACTTGGTATGGTAGATGAAACCATTTTCAATGAAAGCCAGATCAATGCCTGTAAATAATTAAATATACATATACACAGAATTAGATAAAAACACAAAATTAAAGCATATTTCCTTTTTACATTTGTTCGCCACCGGATTCATACTGTCATGACTAATTTATATACGTAATGTTCTCTGAAGGCACTACCTGGAATGTTTCCAAAGTCCCTGTAGATGCGGAAGTCAGTGTCAGAGGGGATGATGCCACTCTGAAAGACCTCCTGGCCGACCACAGAAGCAAAAGGGTGTTTGGCTGCTTGAACATAGGCCTGGACCAGCCACGGGTTCTCTGGACCTTTTGGGGAACCGGAAGAAAAGGTTTCTAGGATATTTTTCATATTGGACCTTTATCTCACTTTACTAGGTTTTGGGACAAAGAATAATCTTTCTGTAGAAAAGGTATATGATCAGTGTTCTGTAACCCTGCCCCTTGCTGTCCTTACCAATAGCTGTGGTTTTGGTGATGTAGGCAATTAAGATTGCTTAATTTATAGCACTTATCACTTGTGCAGAGTTAAGTGCATCAGATATTGTTTCAAATAAAAATGCAATGTTAGGCACCTCAGGAACCATAATCAGGTGGTTAGTAGTCCATATAGATACTGAATAGTGGCAGCCTGCCAGAAGGTAAATGGTTGGAACAAGTGTATATACTGTAGGTGCAATACAAAACTAGACCTATACCTACACTCTACACATTTGTAGCAGCAAAAACTGCACTGCGTTTATCTGCAAGCTTTCCCAATTACTGGAAGAAGAAATATTGATGGTGGGCTGCACATACAAATTACATGCAAAACAAACACACAGAACACGCTAGCAAACAAACCCGACCAATTTGTCAAACACTGCAGGTACAGTACCTGTCTGGAAAACAACCTCCTTGCCCCCAACACCAGCAGCCTCCAAGTTAATGAAGGCTCGCACCTGCTTGGCCCACGGATGCTGCGTAATGAAACCGTGACTGGCCTGATAAAGAGAAGGAGTCAAAACAAGTGACAAAGAGTTAGTGAGAGAGAAAGTAAAAACGGAACAGGGAATAAAAAACACAGAAACTCGGGAGACATTTTATATTAAACGACAATCCAAAAGGGTGAAGACAGGCTCGCCGCACATGTTTCTTTGTCGCTTCATTTTACCTGCAGGATATTTTCCTCTGCCCCATTAAAGAGGAAGATAACTCCGTGATTAAGAGGAGCAGACTGGTTGGCCAGAGAATGGAGGACTTCCAGCATCACTGCACAGCTCACTGCATCATCACTGGCACCTAAGACAAGGAAACAAGTGTACGTGGGCAAAGAATACTGAAAAGCTGGGTAACGCGAGCTCCTGCTTGCCATTCACATTTTTATCAGGCAACAGAAACTTGGCTTGACCTGGTGCTTATACACAGTGTAATGCCATTGTTCACCCAGATGTCCCAATGGTCCTGACCCAGTGGCTCAGTCTGAGATTAGGACACATGCCAATGACTTTAACTCTGAAGTACATCAGAATAACGCGAATACACAAACACATGAGAAATTACGGAGTAGGGCTCCGTGTGCAAACACGCAAAGAATGCGACAAGCTGGTAAACACCCAGCTCCCACTGCTTGTAGAGAAAAGGGGCAAGACAAGAAAAGACCAAGTGAACAGGGCATGTGATGCGGAAAGATTAGGCAAGTTAGTGGTGAGGAACACAATTTACTGAGAAATAAATGTGAAGAAAAATAAAGAAAAATGGCCAAAGATCAGAGAGCCAAACTGAGACATCATGTGCTTTGGCTTTCTGGATTGAATGTGTTCATGAGGTGGGGGGGTGGGATACTGTCGCTGCCTCTTATGTCAACTACATATTAATCCTTGTACCCAAAGCATTCTGTGAGAGTTCAGAAGATGGCAAGTCAAAGGCTGAATAGTTTACCTGTGAACATTATAGCTTTAAACTAACTTAAGCATAAATGATAAGCTTTCTGTATTGACTGTGCTTGCCTGTACATAAAATAAACCTATGTCGACACAAACACATACAAGACAATGCACTACCTATTTGGTATATATATATATATATACACATGAAATATTGTTCAAATGTATATTCTGTTGAATTTATTCAAAGACTGATATTTGAAAGTCCATTAATTTCTAGTAATTCAAGTTTGGCACGCAGGTGTGTATTCTGCATGCACCTACATGCAAACTGCGTGCTACACGTCTGAAGCTCAATCACTTCAGTAAGAGCTCACATGCAGAATTCTTCCAAGAGATGGAGGAATGTTGACATACCTGGACTGTTGGCCACAGTGTCAAAGTGGCAGTTGGCTAGCATGAGATGCTGCGCTCCACCCTTGGGCTCCAGCCTGACAGCAATGTTGGTGACACGGTCATAGAAGCTGGTGAAGCCTCCAAGAAAGTCGATGGAGAAAGAGCCGGTGGGACGCTGCACATCTACCGTGAGCTGATGTGGGACTGCTGCCGTCTCAACCCGGATGTTCTCAATCTGCTCCAACAGGTAGCCCACCGTCAGGACTTCATTCTCCGGGCTGCCCACTGGCCGAGGGCCAACGCTGGTGATCTGCTCCAAGTGCCGTCTAGATTACGAGGGAAGAGTGAAAACAGAATATCGTGGTGCTGTTAACCTGTGAAGGGGCAGTAAACCAAGTCTACAACATGTCTCATTAACTTCCTGCAGCCCAATGTTACTGTTAAAAACAGTGAATCACTGTATTTATGTACAGTGGCTTGCAGAAGAACTTTCACCTTTTGTTGATTAAACAATCCTGTGTTGCGTTGGCCTTGTGCTTATTGTCAAACCAGTATGCATGTATGTGAGATTAGATCTCATTTGCACGCACGGATTATGGCAGCGATATATTGCTGACACTATGATTACCTGAAGTGAAACCAGGTTCAAGTTCAGATATCTCTACAGACGCTGATGTTGAACGTGAGCCCCTTGTAGACAGTGTCTCATTGCAGTCACTCGTAGCTGGTTCCTTTTTTAATCTTTTCAGTTCAGTTCAGACAAACAATTTATGCACCTCATTTACATCTATGTCAGGCAATGAATGGCTGGCTGTGATGACTAAAAATGTTTGTGAGTCCGTTTACCCAAATGCTGTTAAATTGGGTGTTGAACAGGTTAACATTAGCAATGCCACAACATACAGTTTGATGTGACAGTTTTATTGGTGGCTCCAAAACGACAGCATCCCATACACTGTATATGGAGGAACCGCTCTGCTTCTATCCATCCCATTAGAGCTGAAATGATTAGTCGTTTAGCCAATGAGGCGATCCACAGAAAAAATTTTTTTTTTACAATTTTAACAATCGCTTTTTAAAGCAAAAATGACAAGAAAATGTCATGAATCCAGCTCCTCAACTGTGCAGATTAGCAGCTTTCATAGATATAGATACAGACATAGATATGTGCATCAGCATCAACTCTGATTACGAAATAATGAAAATAATTGTTATCTGCGGTTATTAAGAGCGAGTGGAGCAACTTCATAAACTTCACTTCACCCCACCCCCTTTCCACAACCATGTGCAATATTCTATTATACTTATATTTATTGTGAAGTCCTCCCCTACATGCAGTTTTCTTGTAGTGGCACCAAATGGCATTAAAGATGATGTCTGAACTGCCGCTTTCACCGTTTTGTGCTCAGGCTCATGATTCAAAGCTGGATTAGCAAGGCAGGGACTCGTGAAAGCCATGACTGTGACCCCACTGACGCTCAGAGCCCTGATCAGTTAAAAAGCAGCTGACTCATTCATAGAGCAACCAGCCAAATTATGGCAAGTCCCCGTCGCCCAGCAGCACTTTCAACAGCCTCGGTGCCAATAATCCGAGTCTCTCCTTCTCACAGGGACAATCTGATCACAGCCGAGGAGCTCGTGTAATATTTCCTATAGTCACGCAGGCTGCATTTTGATGATCAATTAATCTAATATTAGCTTGTTTTTTTTTTTAAATTCGTGTTATATAAAATGTCAGAAAAGACACGAGCTTATTGTAGATTACCAAGTGGCCACTCTGCTTTTTTTTTTTGAGCTTTTTAAGCGAGTTTAGATTTTGAGTTTATGGTACAATATTGTTGTTGTTGTTGTTGTTGTTGTTGTTCCATCCGACAGGCTCCCAGGGGGGGGGGGGGGGGGGGCTACGCCATTTAAATAAGATCCGATCAGTGCCGCAGGCTGCTGTACCTATTCTCTCCTGAGGCAAACCCCACCGACTGCAAAAAACAGTCCCCCCCGGAGGTGAAGCCG
>JAVQJF010099134.1:0-33181 GCA_036023855.1 Gadopsis marmoratus | reverse complement strand
CCCCCCCCCCCCCCCCCCCCCCCCCCCCCCCCCCCCCCCCCCCCCCCCCCCCCCCCCCCCCCCCCCCCCCCCCCCCCCCCCCCCCCCCCCCCCCCCCCCCCCCCCCCCCCCCCACCCCCGCCCCCCCCCCCCCCCCCCCCCCCCCCCCGGCGCCCCCCCCGGGGGCGGCCCCCCCCCCCCCCCCCCACAGAAAGAGACAGAAAAATGCAGCTGGATGGCTAAAGGACAGACAAGGTTGAGAATGGAAGAGGGAGACACAAAATAGAGAGAGGGAGATAGTGGAACGGGACAAACAAATTGGTAAAAGAGAGACAGAGAGGGAAGAGAAAGCAGGTCAGTCAGAGATGCATGAGCCCACCAGATGATTATTGATCCTCTCTGTATGCAATTAGAGAGATCAGTTTCTGACTCTACTGTACAGCGTCAGGCTGAGAGGAGAGAGGAAGGTCAGGTTGAGATGTTCCCATTACCGCTGGAGAAAGGTTCAACATGATTCCTCCCCCCCTGCACACTACGTTTGTGAGCCAGAGGGGAACCAAAGCTAACTATTAAACTCCTTTTAGCAATCTATGTAGTCCTCATGTATGCTATTTATGTTTCTTTGAACCCTCCTAAGATGTGAGACCCTTCGCCAAGAATTAAACATCTAAACAGGGACAACCACCAACAGAAATGAATAAAAATCACCTTGCATTTCTGAGGAATCACAGTTCATATAAATAGTTGTTCTATTTATTTTTTTACATGTTGATGTGCAGACAATAATTTCATGAAATTGATCGCCAAGCCTACGGTATTTTATTTGATTAGGAATTTGGGATGATTCTGACTTCCAGGGATGGGATCAATGTAAATGAATTCATGTGAATTTCCAATGTAAATGTGAATTACATAACATGGCCAAATCACTAGTCTCATACACATGTGTGCAGCAAATCTCCATTTTGTCAAACACTTTTCTCTAGAATTGAAAGACTACAGCTATTTAACTGTTTAAAAAAAAGAAAATCACAAAAATCAGTGTGTCTGTTTCTTTGGAGCATGCTGAATAAGGCAGAATGCTGCTTTGAATATACAGACACTTGATTCCATAAAAGTCTTATAATAAAATAATGAATTGAAAAACACTGGCAATGTTTTCTCTTTTGAGGAAATAATGTTTGATATGATTCAGTTATACACAAAAATGTAATAATGTGACAACGTTTTGCAGTGTACCGTGACTGTATAAGAATAGTTTTGGCAAAAATCTAATTCTAAGTGTCCTGAAATTGAACAGTGTTCTCCGCACTGGATACATACTCTCCAGCTATTAAATATTTACAATTTAAAGAGACTCAGTTGTATATTCATTGCATAGCACTGGTGTATCCACCCCCGCAAACATAAGCTAATCTTCAGTATAAACAAGATATATAGCAGCATCAGCTCTCGGTCCACCCGTCGCCCCCACATCTCCAAACCTCAACACGCAGGCCTACTACAAAGATCACCCCCAGACTCCACGTCTGCACCAGCATATCAGTCTGCATGTGCTGCTACACCTGCTGAGTAACGATGGAACGACTCAATATCAGCTTGGAAAATGCTTCCTATTCATGTACATTCATTTATAATTACCTTTGAGGGGGTGTATTAGATGTGTTCTAACTCAGGATTACTCATATTGGGGCCATGACATGAAAACACAACAACTTACAGTTTAAAACATGTTCTGTTAGGATCTGTATCACTTTGGAAATGTGCCGTGTAAAGTATGTTTGATGAAAATAAGGTGTTAGGCTGGCTATGTTTCACTCATAGGCAACACAGTGCAGACTGTAGTCAGCTGATGCAAGAGGCCAACTTGCGCATTACTTGTATTTGGGCTTTTGTCGTGTCGAGGGAGAGGCAGATTTTTTAGGGAAAAGGTGCGATATTTCTCTGTGCTGCACCGATTACCATGGTTTCTTTGCCAATCCACAGCCCAAACAGATGGGCCGAGTCGAGCTGACGATGTGTTGATGAAGGGGCCTGCATGCAAAACAAAGCGCCTCCCTTTACTCACCCCGACGGCGACAGTGTCGTCTCCTTGGAATTTGGGGATAAACTGGTCCCCGCGCAAAATCTCCGACTGGTTGAGAGGGCGAAAGCGACACAGCACTTTTATGTTGCACTCCGCCGGAACATCGGCCATGGCGCAGATTCAGGGAGGAGGAAGGATGCTGCTTACTGCTGAGAGGAAGGAAGCTGCTGAGACTGGAGGCGACCAGTCTCTGATCGGGGCCTTGTCTGACCGTCAAAAACTAAACGACGAGGGATGCGCAGCGGCTTGTCCTGCTTCGTCGAGAGGACAGTGGGAGCAGCGGACAGATCGGACGGGTTTATCCCGACAAGGTGAGACAGGGTGCAGTTTATTTATGCGCAGCTGGACGGTGTTTCCTTGTCGCAGTGAGGCGTGAAGGCGAGATTAGATGTCAAACCGCGAAACGATCCCCTACATCATTAAAACAACACACTCTGAAGCTTCTCGGTTTCCCTTGTTGGGTTTATCGGACGCGGTCTTTCTCTCTTGTGTTTTTTTCTCCTCCTCTTCGGGTGCGGCGGTGGATGCGCGTCTGGCCGGTTGAAGGTGAGATGCTGCTGATCGGCCAGCCTACGTCGCAACAGCGCCGTCTATTGGCGAGTGATGGAAGGGCGTGGTCAGCAACCGTGTCTTTAAAGTGGTACCCACCGATGCGGCGTCATCAGCTCAGCATCCTCACATGCAGGCGGAAACCAGAGCCGCGTGCTGCGGCGTCACATCCGAACACAGCGACGAAGGATGGTCATCGCTTTCTGTGGAGCAGCTTCCAGGCGGATGTAGTAACTCACTGCCATACTTTGGCCCCTCTCCGATGTCTGGCTGTATTTCTTGGAAGGCATAATAAACCATAATGGGAACACAGTGGAGATTATTGATTCAAACATGAGTTTAGGCCCCACCTTGATGGAGCATTACAGTGTCTGATGAGACTGAAATGATGCAGCACAAAACTGAAGAAAACATCACTATGCCCATAAAAAAAAAAAAGAAAGGCTATACCTGCACCAAGCTACATAATCCACAATGCTAAGGGATGTTTAGAAAATTCTGGATATTAATCTGCATCAAAATATAGACAATTATGGGATATTTTGCCAGGTTTTAAAATTTAAGGAAATATATTTAATCCAGTTTTTAAAGAAATCTGTTAACAATTTATAAAATATCCTGATAAAAGACAAACGGGGGAAAAACAAACAGAAAACAACTTCCTTCACTAAGGTAATAAATTGGTGGGTTACTGAAGGTCAGGGTGCAGGTATGAAACTTGTTCTTTAGCGACCCTAGCTGGTCAATACAATCCTTATTGTACAACGTATGAGAGTTAAAGGCACATTCCGATATATACTCCATCACCTTCTCACATTCTTTTCAGAATAGAAATCAACACCAGGTGCATTTTCTGTAAATAGTTTAATATTAAATAAAAAAAAAAAAAGACTCCCATATAAAAAAAGAAAGCTACAGTCCACAATTTAATCATCTTTTTAAACATAAGTATTGAAAGCAAGGGGTAGAATGAGAAAAATACTTAATTACAATTCCCAGAAAAATTCACAATTGTTTTCTCGTCTTTCTCTATAAAATCAAAATAAAACACATTAACTGTACATATGTACAAAATCTCCAAGTGTAGAAATTGCATAATCTGCTTTCTTTTTCACTTTTATTTTTTTTTTGTTTTTAAATACAGCTAGAGATGCCAGTACGTTTGGGGCAAGGCAGTGTGTGGAGGAGCGCTCCAACAGTGATGAGGAGACAGAGGGAGGATACTACTCCAAATCCATTGTAACACATGGACTCAACAGATCCACGCAACACATCCGTCGCTCTCTGCGTTTACATTTTCCAGCCATTCATTCAACCAATCAAAGGTACTTTGCATAAACTCAGGATTCCTGCAAATGTTCCATTTCAAAATTCTATAGTATTTCCAGACACTTATCTCATGGCTGGGGTGGGGTGAAAGTTTGGGTGGGTGTTTGGTCAACAGATATTAAATAGTCTCCATCACACCACAGCTACATGTAATTCTTCACAGCAACAAAATGACACAGCATGTGAAATTTAAGTGGGTTTCCAAAATGTGACATATGATGCTCAAAGTTTTCTGAATTGTCCCAGATATGTTGTGGATCTTGCAAACGTCAAAAATTGGATGTTGTCAGATTCACTTTGTCTCCTGATCTGTAAGGGTACCCTGACATGTTATGATGACATGACACACAGAGTTGTAAAACAAAAAAAAACAAAAAAAAAAAACTTAATGTTTGTAAATTAATGTTTTCTCAGTTGATAATATTATTAGTGATGTACAAACCATTAAAGAACAACTCACCGGACATGTGGAATTATGAAGAAAAGTCACCCACATTATTCCTTGTCTCATATAAAAGGTTATTTTATACTGTAAAAAAAAGAAAACCTCAAGCCTGTTCCTTCTTATATTCTCTTCTAGCATTCTCTTCTTCCAAAAACCTTTCAGAACGTTTCTTTGAAATACAACCTTGGTGTGTCTCTGCAAAGAGCCCTTTATCTAACAAACAGACAGGGTCTTGTTAACTAAAATGAGAACAAATTCAACTAACGGTCGGACAGTGAGGGGCTCAGCAATAGCACTGTTGTCCAACACACACGTATACATATACACACATATCCACACACATACAGACACACTTTTAACAGAGAGCATCGTTCAAGTAGATGGGCTTTATCCTGACTCACAGTTACACACTGATGAGAAGAAAACAGTACTCTTTTTTGTGTGTGTGTTTTCTCATTGACATAATTCTAAACACCAATCATAATTAACAGATCTCTGATCACAATGTCAAGCAACCATTATTTGTGAACTAGACCTAAGACTTAACTGAAAAAGTATCAAAAAAATGTAACTTTTTATAAATTAAATTTTCAGACTGGAGCTCTCCCATGTCTTTTCTTTTTCATAGTGGTTGCCATAACAATGGTTGACATGACAACAGCATAATATTAGTGCAGTTGAATTAAAAAAAGATAGGTCTAAACAGTGGTGGTGATGATGGTGAAGAGATGGGAGGGGGAAAGAGATGCATCTGGCCGCCTTTGATTGGTGAACAGCTCTGACTTACAGCTCCCTCCACCATTCACTGCCTCTGAGACCTGGCACCTCGTCGCCTCCTGCCGCGGACTGACCTCTCGGGCTTCAGCAGTGCTGTCTGGAACAAGAAAGAGAAATTACAGCTACATCAGCCTCATCTCTTTCCAGCCCGTTACTGGTGGACTCATTTTACCACCACAGTCAGAACTGCACAATCATTCCCAGCATCGAACAAAAACTTTCTTCTTTCAGCAAAAATCCTCCACATTTAGCATTTGCCTTCCACCCTTCACAGGGTAGTAAGAGCGCAGTCAAAAAGACAGAATACTGCCCCTCAAGATTGCACAGATTCACAGTCTTGCTTCTGCTAATTTTAGCAATGTGACCAAAACATGATACATGCTGCTTTTGATGTTAAAAGTACTTTCTTGACCTTGGAAACAGCAGTTGCAAAAACAATCTGACCACAATGCCCATTTAGGATTTATATTAATTTGTTTTCTCAACTGCTGTTTCAAAGAATGATCACGAATGAACTGTGAACCCCATATTTTAAGCCAATGTGTATGAGAAATCCTTAAAATGCTCATGCTAACAGCTCTGTAACAGATTGTACTGAGCAAAATGCTACCGTCAGCATGCTAACATGCTCACAATAACAATGCAAACATGCTGATGTTTAGCAGATATGTTTACCATGTTCACCATCTTAGTTTGGCATGTTAGCATTCTAACATTTGCTAATTAGTATTAAAAACAAAGTAAAGCTAAGGCTGATGGAAATGTATTTAGTTTTGTAGGTATTTAGAAAACCAAAATTATGGACATATTTTGACCTGATGATGGCACTAGATGACAGGGTTTAAGGATAACCAAAGTGATTACAATTCATCCTGAAAGGGAACACACTAAATTTCACGATAGCCTTTCCAATAGTTGTTGAGACATTTCACTGAAAACCACAAAATGTGAACCTCATGGTGGGGTTTGAGGAAAAGTCAGGGGATTAGACACTAGCATGGCAAAAAAAAAATAATTCAAGCTGTTGGTAAGTACAAACAGCATATTGATTAACAATAACTGGGAGAAAAACAGGCCGTGCTTTAAAGTAAGACTGGTGGTTTGGAAATAGTCTCAAACACTAGACTAGCAACAGTCCAATGACACTAGTGAGAGGCTGCTGATAATTAAACCAGAAGCTCTGTTAGTCAATGATGGGGGAACTGGGTCTTACCGTAGCCTTGGTTTCCTCTAGTGCTGTAGCATCCATGTCTCTGAAGTCTTCTAACACATTCTGTAGCCTGAAACAAAAAGTAAGAAACACATTAGTCTTCAATACAGCATGATATAGCCAAATAAACCTGATAAAACAGTTGTTATGAACTAACAGAAAAAGCAAAATCTTTACTGGAAATTTATTTATACAGGTGATTGATTATCTAAAGCATGTGTTGGAGGAAAAAGAAATCCAGGTCTGGGCCAAAGTTCTAAGTCTGGACCTTTTCACCAACACTTAGTGTTCTGCTTAGTTGTTCTGCTGCTGAAGTCACAGTCAGGTTCAAAAGAGGACACTGGTGATCAGAGTTCATTGCAATAGAGATTATTCTTTAACAGAACTAAACCCGAGTCATCCCCGGTGCTGACCTGAAGACAGACTGCTTGTGCACGCTATTTTATGGACTGGGATGGCCCGGCCCCCTGACCAAACCGGTTCTAGACGTTTTTGCTGACTCAAGTATGTTCGGTGGTTTCTAACCAACACAGGTGCATAGCCATAAATCTTTCTAATGAGCCTCCATAACATACAGAGGATAGAGGGTAGCTGAAATCACCGCTGCTCTTCTCTTTTTAATGAGCGACGATAGTTTCGCTTTCCACCATCTTTTCTGACACACTACTACTGATTCTGCTTCCTCCTCTTCTATGCAGGCCTCACATTTGAAGTGGAATACAGATGATCTATACTGAATACATTGATTATCATTTATCATTCATAACACACACAGCAATCTTGTAATAAAAGTTTTCACAACACATGTCTGAGAAATGAACTGCACCCATTTCAAAATGTATCACTCGATTGAATTGTATCGGTAGTGATCAGCCTCATAGATATGAGTTAAATGGGGCCTGCTACACCTACTAGCAGTTTCAGAAGGCCGTCATCATCTTATGGTTAAGCAACAAAACTACTTGGTTAGGTTCAGAAAAATATTGTGTTTCTGTCAAAATGAGAAAGTACGTCATGTGAAGTAATGTATAGACTAACATAAAACTTTAAATAAGTCAACATTGACATTTGGTTTCACATTGGACACAAACCCTGGTCTCCTGGGTGAAAGTCCTGCCTTGTTTGACACACCCATCCATCCCAGTCTCCTCCTAAAGCAGAATTGTACGATCTTAATAGTATGTAACCTGATGTAGGTGGGTCAGCGTTGAAAGCCCAGTGTGTCTCATACAGACTTGATCAACCATGTGAATAGATGATAATGACCTTCTGAACCTACTAGTAGGTGTAGCAGGCACCTTCTAATCCATATCTTTGAGGTTGATAATGGCCATTAAATCAAGGGATAACATTTGAAGTGGGTGTAACAAGTCAAACTTACGTTTGTTTCCTTTTCCGTCCTCTTCTGGCTCCACCTGCTGCTCCTGCTTGATCCTTGGGAGGTAGAATCAGAAATCACATTATGATGAAATCCTCTATAGGTATCAGGGGCATAGAAATGCAGCCAGTCAAGTCAATCTCAATTTGTTTTTTTACAGTCTGTGGTCCATACCAAAAACAAAAATCTGATGTCTCAGAAGGAAAATTATGCAGTCCCACTTTGTGATATACAATCTTGTCTATAAGTATGACGTAAACAAGAGACAGAGGCACTCACCCTTCCCTGTTCAGTGTGTAGCAAAGTCCCAGCTGTCTCCTCATTGGGCCTCCCACTGCATCCATCCCTGGGACTGAGGTACCCCACATGAGGAAGATGCCCCTGCCTATCCACCCCTACTTCCACATAGGGGCACACGGCCGCGGCAGGCCCAGTACAGTCTGTCTTTGCCTCCTCCAAGTATATGGGTGGCAGAGGAGGCTCTGGGTGGATATGTCCCTCTACCATGACCGGTTTCCTTTGTAAGGGTGACATAGACCCGTCCTCAGTGGGTTTGGGCGTCCCCTGGGCTGGGGAATGGGCTGCTGCTTCCAAGCTGAGACGGGATAAATCTGGGTTACGGAGGGAACAGGCCCGACGTGGGCTGAGGGAGACTGGGGCACTTGCCTGGGGCAGAGTTGGGACAGAGTTGGACGGGTTATGGTGCTCCACAGGGAAAGAAACCGGCGGTAAGGCACAGAAGGGTGAAGTGGGGTCAGATGGCCCCAAGTGGGCCCTGTCTTCCTGCTCTTTAGCACTGACTTGAAGGAAGGAGGTATAAATCGTGTCCATGAAAGATGTATAAGGATCAATAACAGATCTTTCTTCAGATACTCGCTGTGGGGTTGGAGTGTGTTCTTGAGCAAGGGCTGGAGCTGGAGCAGGACTGGGAACCACTTCGGGAGCGATCTGACTGGCTGGAATGTCTTCCTGTGGGGCAGAGCTTTGTGTTTCCTGCAATGAAACTGGCTTCTCTCCTTCTGAAGGTGGTGCAAGGTTTAGCTGAAGGAAAAAAGTTGAGGCAATCAATAACAAAGATCCCAAAAGAATTTAAAAGCAAACTATCCAAATTTCCTGACATACATACAAATTCCATAACAGGTCACAGAAAAAAACACAAGAATTAGAGATGTCCTGATCAATGTTTTTTGGCCTAAATCCCAATGAGAATCCTTCAGCCAATACAGCGTCGGATCAAACACTTATATTTACCTAAATATTGGATAAATATATATCTGACACCTTGAAATAACAGCCAGCTGTAAACTGCTAAATTTGGCACACCTTTCTTTACAAGCTACTAGATCCAAATACTGAAGGTCCTAGCACAAAGTTTTTAAGCTTAAATTATAGATACGATATAAATAAAAAGGTTTAACTGGGAGAATGCAACTCATAAAACTGACATGACGCGATCCACTGGAGGGAAAATGTCTCACTCTGTTGTAGTTGTTGGACCTACAAAAACTCTCTACTCGTGGCTGTGCAGTGGTGTGAAGAGTTGAGCTTCTTCCCTCACAAAAGTTCTCTGGCTGAGTACAGACACCGGGTTGCACTTTAACCCAACACCAGCGAAGTATGTGCTCTTTGTACACATCTCCTTGCTTATGGGGAAGAGAGAGTTAGACAGAGTTCAGAAAATCTGTGAAAACATTATTTTGTAAATCACAGAGCCAATCACACCAGTGCACACAAATACATTCTCACACATTCACTTGCATATGCAGCGAGATGCTTGCAATGTAGAGCCCTAATGTTACAAAGGAGAGCAGCACTGCAACACTAACAAGCTGAAAAACACAGTGAAGTACAATAAAGGAAAGGATCAGATTTTGATTGACTTTATTTTACCCAACAGCAGTCCTTTAAAGTATGCCAAGATCGGCTCAGATAATGATTTTTTTGGATCTGCTCGAGATCTCTAGTAAAAATTCATACATCTAAACATCTGTAAAAACAGCCCCATTAGGTGGTAACCTCTTTAAATGCGCTATCCACAAAGCTACATGCCAGTTACCTACCTGTAGGTTGTTGAGTAAGTTGATGGCTCCATCAGGACCCTGCAGCAGAGGCATGCCTAATGCAGAGGTCTGAACTGGGGGTAGGAGGATGGAACCTGCTCCAATTCCCACCATGTTATGGAGGCCAGCGATGCCAGAAAGATCTCCTACAAAGTCATATTACACAGATGCACTGATATAATGGCTTACTGTTCGCTCTGAATGCAGTTGGTCGTTTTTGCTGGTATCATTTCATTTATTCCTAACATACAGAATTTAATCTTGAGGAAGAAGTGTTACAGAAGAGTGGGCACTAACTCACCTAATACAGCAGAGTTAAGCAAAGTGGGCAGCAACTGTTGGAGGATGTGGTTGTCCTTGCCTTGGAGAGATAGGGGGATGAGGGTGTCAACACCAGCATCAGTAGGTACCTGAAGAATAGAGTAGAGGATAGAATATCAGAGGAGAGGAGAGTTAAAGGAAAATATATAGAGATTAAGGGATTGTAACCAACCCAAACAAAACATGTAGTTTGAGATGGACTTCATTTGAAAATAGTTTTGAGACAAATCATATTTTAGCAGCTAAAGGAAAACAGTTTATACTTTGAGGAAAATACGCAATTGATGCAGGGAAAAACAATGGAGAAAAGAGCTCATAGGTTCTTCTAGGGAAACTAGGATGAGCTCAGAGGAAATAGCTATAGGAGATAGGGGAGCCTACCTGAGGTTGGGCCTGTTGGGTTTGCTGTGCAGGAGCTAACTGGGTGTGGGTATGCGGGTGGAGCTCAGCAGAGCTCAGGGCAGCAGTGAGCAATGCAGGGCTGAGGGGCAGGAAGGCTGCGGGGGGAGGAGGAAGAGTGGCAGGAAGCAGCAGAGACTGCAGGGCTTGGAGAGTGCCCTCAGCTCCTGGAGGAATGGGGAGAAGGCTCTGGGCGACCTCCAAGAGCCCCGGGCCCGATAGGGTTGACGGATCTAGGAGGCCTGACGTCTTATCCAGGGTGAGGCCCTCCAATGTGGTGGGGATCTGCTGGGGCTGCTGGAGAGGAACTTCCAAGCTGACCTGGCTCAACTGACCAAGCCCAGATAGAGGTAACAAAGGCGCCTGGTGTTGCCCAAGCAACAAGGACGCCATGAGCAGAGCCTGAAGGCTAGGTTTTTCGGTTAGCCCTAAATCAGCTTCCTGTCCTGGAGAAGGGGTTGGGAGCGGGTTCAACAGGCCCAAAAGGTTCAGAGGCAGTTCCCCTTGGGCACCACTCAGCAAGGGCAACAAGGGAAACAGATGATTGTTGTTTATCTGTTGTTGCTGCTTCTGTTGTTGATCCTGGGTTTGATGCTGTGTCTCTTGTTGTTGTATCAGTAACTGCTGATGCTCTGATTGCTGCTGCTCTGAAAGATTCTGTGGTGGTTGTGGCGTAGCATTGGCATGTTGCCCTCCCAACCACATCCCCCCTAGAGGCAATGAAGCCAGGACTGTAGGGTCCAGGAGGGATGGCAGACCTCCTGTGGATGACAGCAGCTGGAGCAGCTGCTCTTGGTTCATGAAGGGGAAGGCCTCTGCCAGAGGTAAGGGAGTGGTTGAGTCGCCCAGAGCTGAAGGTGTATGAGGACTGTGATTATCCCCGAAACGAGAGGAGCTAGTGGGTCCTGGGCTGGTGGCTGCTGGAGGTTTGGCCACAATGGAGACCTTCGGATCCACACATCTAGGTTCCTCTGGCCCTGTGTGAGACATGAATCATTCACGTGATCAGGCTGACTTAGCAATCAGTAAACACATTTTATACATGGGTCTTGAGCTGGGCTGTATACTGTTTTTTTCATCGGATTTAACTGTGGTGATTGACTCTGGTACAGCATTGTGCACTGATGGCTACAAAGCAGCATTACATTTACAATCTAGCAATCACACATCAATAAACGTACACTTACATTGATTCAGAGCAACACCCTGAAGGGCGCAACCATGAGAAACCGTCCGTACCCTGAACCATCCTAAGAGATACCATCCTCTGATTTAAATACAAGAGCTCTTGACCACGCACATAGTTCACATTAATCAGACTTGAAGGGCAAAATGTGAAAGAGAATCTTGAGGTCTACTTGGGTACATTTTCAGTATATGGCCACACTCTACAAAACAAATTAGTTCAATATGCATTAGGAACACACTTCAGTCTGAAAAATATCCTCACCTGCAGTGAGGTTTCCTTGGGAAGACATTGCAGCATCAGTGGTACGGCCGGAGGAGCTGCCTTCCCCCTGGGGCACAGTGGAAGATGCTGCGAGAAGGGCCAGGACATGGTTGCTAAGATCAAGAGGCTTCGGAGAGCTGGGTATCTGGGCTATAGAAGAACTGCCTTGAGAATGACTCAGGTCCACTGATGTAGATATGCTGTTGCTACCCATCTCTGTTGCCACAGTGCCCTGTGGTGAGGCTTCCCGCAATGGTCCCTGGGAAACAGAGTCTACGGTAGGAATGTGATTCTCAGTTGGTTGATGCTTGTCTGAGGGAGTCAGGGTCAAATGCTGAGATGGGCTGTTGTGTAAAGCTAAAATTGAGTTGGGCAGCACTGTAGAAGAAGGAGAATGTCTCTGCAAAGGACTCGATTTAGTAGACCGATGTTGTGATGGAGACTGTATTGATCTGAACTGAGAGCAAGTGGGAGGAGGAGAAAGGGGTTGTGGCACCACGGGTAGAGGATTAGTGTTAGTGATTCGGCATGGTGACTGAGTCTGTGGGTGCCTGATGCTAGAATGCGGGGCGGGAGAAGAGGGTGACCGTCTGGGGCTCTGTGTATTAGTGTGTCCACTGCCTTCAATAGACATGGATCCTGGCTGAGCTGAAGCAGAGACAGACGCTGATGCTGTGGCCTGCGCATTCTGCACGCTGAGCAGGTGTAATAGCGCAGACAGCGGCTGGGTTGGCGGATCCAAGCCCAGGGGTGTAGGTGTCAGGCCTGTAGTGAAATCCAGAGCCTCATTTTGTCGAAGAGGCCTGGAAAGGTGTGCCATCTGTCGGGGAGCAGAGAGCCTTGCCGTCTGCCCAGGGAGGATATGATGATGGTTTTCTAACATGACAGCATTCTGGTTCTGCACAGCTGAGGTAGAGGAAGAGTGCAAGGATGAGGGGAAAGAAGAGGAAGAGGAGGATAGATTGATGACTGTAGAAGAAACTGCGTCCCCTGGTGGGGTCTTCCGTGGTCCATTAGCTAGCTGCTGAGTGTCTCTTAGCATGCTGAGCACCGTGGGAGATCGCCGTTGCCTCTTCCTGTGCGACGCATTGCGCTCTGCGGTGGGAGGCAGGTGGGGCAGGGAGGAAGCCAGGGACTGGGCCAGAGAGTGGGATGGAGGAAAGAGGACAGAGGAGGCTGCTGCAAGTGAGGGCTGGGGAGGCCTAGTAGAAGCGATGGAAGAGGGAGGGTGGCTATTATGTAAAGTGCTGTTTGTTACCTTTGATGACTGTTGCTGTTGTGCCTCCAACGAAGAGGGCAAGCTCACCAGGTTGCTGGCCACATTTGAACCATGTCCCTGGGTTACCTGGTTAGCCAGCTGAGCCTTGGCAGCTGCAGAGAGCAGGCTACTTGCAGGGAAAGAAGATGGGTGTGGCAGCTTGCTCTGATGGCTGTGGTGGTGGTTCAGAAATGGCCCCAGAGGTAAACTAGAAAGCCCTGCAGAGTTCAAGCCAAAACTTGGTGGTCCTGCGCTGGGAGTAGGACTCATGGTACTCTTTGAGGGCTTCGAGGAGAGAACATGAGGGCTGCTACTGCTTTGGTTGGTCAGTAAGGAGGGGTTAGTAGGGATAAGGAGGTGGTGGTTATTAGTGCTGCTGGTGCCTGAGTACTTAAACTGCTCCAAGATGTCTTCCAGCTTGTACTTGGGGAAGTGGGGGCTGGGGTTTGGGGAGCCACCGGAAAGAGGGGAGTGTGGAGAGGAAGAGGTGGATTTCCTCCTCTGAGACAAGTTACTTCCCATCAATCCTCCCCCTGCTGCTGGTGTTGAGCCTCCTCCCTGCTCAGAGAGAGGGGAAGGAGAGGCTGAAGGGTGGCGGGACAGCTGGTGAGGAGAGACACAATTTGTGTTATGGATAGAGGGAGAGAGGGAGGGAGAGGGAGAGAGCGGGGAGCCTCCCACAATGACACCATGAGGATGATGAGTGTGAGTCTGTGCTCCTCTGCCTCCTCCACCCATAGTCATAGGGGAAGAGGGAGGAGGTGGAGAGAGGGGCCCTAGCCGAGGAGAACCCGGAGTCTCCGGGGTTTTGGGTGTTCTTTGACCTTGACTGATGCTCTGAGGTGTGGGGGTTCGGGGTGACCTCTGGGCAGTGCTGTAAGCTGGGAATGAGGAGCTGGAGGAAGAGCTGGATGAGGCAGGGATAGGAGGAGGATGGTGAAGCCTTCTCAAAGCCTCTAGAGGATGGTGAGAGTTTGTGCCTGTGTGAAGGACAGGGGAGGAACCATTGTATGGGTAAATAAATTGGTGGGAGGATTTGGGGCTGGCACAGGGGTTTGAGTGGAGGTTGCTGTGGGGTCGGGCTGGGACTGGATGGAGTTTGGGATGGTAAAGGACATGGTCCTCTTCTTCCCGCTCCATGAGTACTCGCTTTGGATCGTGGCTGTCTACTCCACTGCTCATCTCTGAAAGTGGACACACACAAGAAAATATTTACTAAATTGTTGACAGCATTACTTACTATCATAAACAGGTCTTATATACAGTCTATTAACCAATTACTGAGAATAAAAATTCAGCTATATTTGAGTGCTCAAGAGATGTTTGATTTTAATGCTTGAGGTAATTGGTGTGCAATCTTGAGGCCATGCTAAGGCTCAAGGACCCTACCTTGGAAATACAACCAAGCATGAGCAGAAGAATATTTTATTAGCTATTAGTTTTAGAAAATGTGATGTACCCGTGGAAGCAGAATGGGTGTCAAAGAATGTGACACAAAAATATGGTTTCAATTCTGTGTGGCTGACAGCTGCTGCACTGACATACACTCATTTTTTTCCAGTCCCACGCCCACTAGCTCCTGCAGGATTTCCGACCATCACGGCCTTCTCTGACAGATAGCGCATCCCACTCCCGCCCACTCCTGTGGTGATTCTGATCACACACCAAATATTGAAAACCTGTCTGGTCCCTTCCCACATGCAAAATAAGATACACTTAGCTCTTTTATGGATTTTGCTTGAGGGAGTAGGAACTAAAAGTGTATCTAAACATGTATGTGGATCATGTCAGTTTCTCTGATGGCTAATGTCAAATCCCATATAGATACACGTCAGATTTCAGAGAAAGGAAATGGGGGAACAGAAGAGCGAGGGAGAAACTTAATAGAAACTGATTCTGTATTTTGCATATTGTTTACTGAAAGACAATATATTTACATGGATGGTTAAGCCAATTAATAACAGCCTCTCATACTTTCATAAATTAAATTTCATCTCTAATTCATCCCACCATGTTTAAAATCCCACACACATTTTACATTAAATTTGTGTTAGGTCCTGTGGGAGCTGCCAGATCATAGAAACCATTGCAGCCCTCTACATATGGTTAGTACTGTGCAAACAGCACACTCAACAAAAAAGTAGATTCTGTTGCAATCTAACAGACATGAACTTGAGACACATTCAGAGAGAAATTATCATTTCTTACATGTTTAGTAAATTAGTATTTCATACATTTCATAAATTATTATAGAAAAGCTATTTCAAGAGATTTGTTTATGGTTCTTTTAGACTATGTTGTATAGTAGTGTTTCAAAATTTACCTGGATGATGAAGGTTTGCAAAGGGCAGCTGTGAGGCCTGCATACTCCGACACAGAGCAGCCATCGCTACCACTTTCCTGCGGTGGTTACACAGTTTGGTCATGTCCTGCTCTGCTTTGCCTAATGGCAGGCTGTGCTGCTCCACCTTCACTCCCAGAGTAAAGTTGAAAACCTGCAGGATACCAGACAACAGAGGATTAGACCGAATCCAGGGAGAATTCTTTGCAAAACATTTCATCAAATTTAGGAGACTTAAGGGCACCAGTTGGGTATTTTTTTACATTCATAATAGGATGGGATGTCACATGCTTGCATCTCTGTCATAATAAAAACACCCCATTGCTGCCAATAATTATATAATACTATGAATTTGACTATTTCTTTATGCAATCTCAATGTCTATTGTTAGAAGCCATTTTAAATCTTGTCTGAACAAATGACTATTAAAAGTAACCCACCACACTGGTCAAGTGAGATTATAGAGGTTAAAAGGTATCAACATGCTGTTAAAATATGTGTATAAGTGAACATTCAAGTGTCACAGGGTTATTCAAAATGACACCTCAAAAGACCTGATAATATGGGCATATACTGTTTGTATTTTGTCTGCATTGCCAACCCTTACGACACACAGACAACAAATGTAAAAAACCTTATGGATGATGAGTGGACACTCAAGACCACATTTGCAGGTGCTATCAGTCAACAGATAGGTCTTGACCTCTTCCAGAGAGGATAGGGTAGTGCCACTGGGACTGCAGAAAGAAGACAGGGACAAACAGTTAACAGCAAACTCAAAGCAAACTGAAAAGATTTTATCAAAGATATGTTAAAGCGCAGCAATTTTGTAAGTGGCAAAGCTGAACACACCTCAAGATCTCCATATTTTAAATCTCATTGAGATTTCAGAATTTAAAAAACTTCTGACAGTCATGCTGTAATAGAGAAACTCTGAAATCCCATTTTAGAACTTAAAAGTAGTACATATGTAGTAGATGCAGACAAGAAATAAAAAATGCAAGCACTGAAAAAATCTCCTCTTTGACCTGGGAAATCTTAATTAAGAAAATACTGTGTAATAATGCCCCAAAACATTCAACATACATAAAGTACGATACAAAAAACCCTCTGAAATTGAACAATTAAAGGCAAGTAAAAAGACCTGATTCTGCACAGCACACAAATGTGATCTCAGAAACTGTAGTTACTTGGCTTGCTAGTTAATATTAGTGACTTAACGGATCACAAATCTAAGTTACAGTCTGCATATGCATAGGCTGTTGTTACATTATATCATCAAGCTCATTGCTGCTTATACAGCAATAGAGCTTCTCTTCATTTGGCTGGCTTAAAAATTACTCTGGAACTTTCTCTAGATAGCCAGGGGGTCCCAAACAATTTCCTATCTAAACTGTCATCCAGATCCAAAGCACTGCTCGATGAAATATGTGTATTCAAGGGAAATCTTGAATACACAAAAAAAACCTGACTCCTTATGCAAATTTCTAAAACCTATCCACAGAAGCTTTCTGGGTAATATCCTTCTAAATATGTCAGCAATACCAGAAATCTAATTTCTCCAGAACAAATGATTTAGTACACACATAAACATTCATGAACCTTCAGATCAATAGCCAAATATTAGACACATATGTGTTCAAATATTTTATCTATTAATTTCAGCAATAGGTCTGCATATTCTTTCTGTTCAACTGAACCAACCCACCTGACATAGATCACCTGTCCACCCTCCACTCTCCTCTGCCAGCCAATGGGGATGTGTATTGCAGTGGTGTGGACCCCATCCTTGTCCCCACTGACAGTCTCACTGCCTCCCATCATTTTGTAGCTGCGGCCTGCCAGCACCTTGGAAAAGCAGCAAAGTGTTAATGCATCCCATAAAATGAGGTTCAATTTGTTTAAAGACCCAAGGGTTTTGCTTTAAATTATTATATATTCCTTTTGATGAAAAATAAATGTTCTCTACAGGGTTCTACATTAACCATGGCCACAAAAAGTTAGTTTGTAGCCACCAAAATTCTCCATGTAGGTGGCCACCAAGTTTTATCCCTATACTGATATACTTCGCCTTTGCGAAAGCAACATTACAGTTCCACAAATATTCCGATTCCAAAATAAGGAAGTGAGAGAAAATATACCATATACTTACAAACTACTTAAGAGTTTCCCCATTTAAATTAATTATAAAAATATATTTTCATTGTGTTAATGTCTTTTTATTTATTGAAGTGCCACAGTTAAGGAAGGCTGTGCTAAGGTGTGTAAAATTGCCGTTTCAGTATTGTTCAGTTCTGAACTTTACATTTTGGCCACCCAGTTTAGGGTCTTGGTGGCCTGTGGGGCCAGTGATTGAAAAGTGTCATTGTATAAACTTTTTCCATTTGCTCATTTTCTAAGTTACGGGCTACAGCTACTGTTTTACAGTATCAGTAGTTTTCAATACTGAATTTTATTTTAGCAATCTTAAAATTTATAGTCTGCATAACATTTGAATGGAATTTTGGGATTACACTTTACCAGGGATTTAAGTTTATTTTTATGGCCCAAATGCAGCAAACACTCCCAAACCAGCTGAACTTCTTTTAAAAATGATGGTACACATGCAGCTATAGTTTGTTTCATATATCAGTGTAGTTTGTTGTGCCTCAATAAATAAGTAAACACATTCATGCACAAAATGGATGAACGAATGTCTCTGCAACTTGAATGCCAACTGTGTGGGCCACGTTCATCTGATTACACAACACCCAATGTCAAACATCAAATATTACAAAATGTAACCTTGGCCACCATGATGAAATCGGCCAAAGATTAACAGAATCATGAACAATGCATACAATAAGGGCTGCTAATTTATGAGGTTCCATTTGTGCCAAAATTATGTCACATGCACACTGTCTGTCGACTGAACATGTGACAAAACATTTGTCTGTGTCAAATCAACTTTTAACTGTACTTCTGCCATCTTGTTACACTCCTTGTTTGACTGTTTTGTTGTGCATATCAACCTGAGATGTCATTCTCCCTGTCATTTTGACGGTGTTATGAATGTTGATGTGTTTTCCTTGTCATTTGACTAACTTACTTCTAAACCAATCTCATTGCACTTTTCATGCAATTCAACAACCAGAATGGATGTCTTTGTTAAAATCAGGTTTGGATTTCCTAAACAAAGTTAGCTAACTAAATTTAGCTAATTAGCTAAATAGACTAAAAACTAACAACATATTTTTTTCTGGCACCAACCATGAAATAAAGAAATAACATAGTGACTGTAATTAAAAGCCACAGCATGGAAGCACTGACTAAGATAGTTACCTGGGCTGCAAGCACCCTGAAACCATTTAGCTATTCGGGCTGCCTCATCAATTCAGCCGAATCCTGAACCGATGATGCAAAAAAGACATCAGGGCGACGTGCAGAATGACAAAGTCAAACGACAGGGAGTAAGACACATCAGGTCGTCATGCAAAACAAAACAGTCAAATGACAGGGAGTGCAACAAGACGACAAAAGTACAGTTTAAAGTTGAATGATGCTCGACAAATGTTTTCTCTGGTGAACAATCTGATATGACAAACCTGTTTTGTCATAACTGAAGTACAGTTACATATGGACAAAAGTTATGTCACATGTTCAGTTGACATAATGTGACATAATATTGACACAAATGGAACCCCACACTAATTAAATGTATTGCACAATTTCAGTGTCAGTTACGGAGACTTTACCTTCCATATGTCTTATACAAAATGTAAAAACATTTACTTTCCTTATGTCTGTGGTCCTGACATTTCAAGCCTCTACAGAATATTGTCTCATTTTAAACTGCAAATATGATGTAAATGCATCACCACTGGGTGTGGCCACAACAAAAGAAAAAGGTTTTGCTTTGCTGTCAAGTAAAGTAATAGACGTAGAATAACTTACATGGAAGCAGATTTGCATACCTTGTCATCTTTGAGAAGCCAGGATCTGTTTTGGCTAAAGTATGCACTGTCCAATGTACATGCTGGTGGGTGAGAAGCACACAAACAGATCTCTTAGAGGGCAACTCCTGCAGATTTATTTGGTCAGTTCACATCAGAACAGGGTCTTGGACGAATAATGGAGTGTCTGCAAAGAAAGGTGGAGGTGGATTATGTAATCTGACAGGGAGAGCCACGGTAAATAACTGATGTAATATACAATTTCGTGCAATTGGTGTTATCCAAACGTACTTCAAAAAATGATTATATCGGATGCATTAATCTCTCGAAAAGAATACAACTTCAGAACAAGCTGCGGCTACTTTGAAGTGGGAGGGTGTGTTTGGATAGGCCCGTGGTTTACTGGATGTTTAGCCACAACATAAGCAAATGCATTTCTAACAACCAACTCGCAAAGGTAACAAGCTAACAACATGAAAAAAGCTTGAAATAGAATCTTAATGGAATTCGCAATTGAGCTAAAGTCGACATGTCTCCAGTGTGCAGCCATGGAACACTATATCTCACTAACTATATACTACGCGACTGATACACGGCAGGCTAGCAGCTAGGCTAGCAAGCTAAGCTAGCAAGCTACCCTACTTTGTACTATGTTGTCGTGACAGCTGTCAGGCGCACAAAACACTCCGATGCAAAACTCTTGCGTGTTAGCTACGGCAACAAGAAACGAGCCAGGCATAATTGTGCGTCGGAAAAAAACTCTTTGACCACCAGATTGCACTTACTTATTGACAGCCGTTAGCTAACGCTGACGTTAGAAGGACCTATCAACCTTTCTCTGCGCCAGGCTCTGTGTTGGCGAAGTTTTGGAGTCTTCGCTTTTCTGGCTCGCGGGAGAATCAAGAGTTAGCTGGCTAGCTAGGCGACTAGCCAGAGAATGTTTTGAAAACGGCTGATACTTTAATAAATAGCCGTGAAATGAGAAATCCCATCATTTAAATCGTGCACTGGCGCGATCAATCAGCTCTCGGCGTTTGTGCAACGTCTGCCAGTCCAATTTAAAAACAAAGGGCAATAACGCTTCATTTTACTGCGCCTGGGATGTCGAGGCTAACGCTACCAGCTAGGCTAGCAGAGCTAACTGACTGAAATTTACTTGATTCTGGAGTGTCCCAACAAGACTGAATGATGTCCCGCTCCCGGTGCGCAGTTATCCGGCCGTTGCTTTCGTTTCTGCTCTGCTAAACCTTCTAGCATCCAAATGTATTCCGGCAACCATTACGACCCATGTAATCCCAAATACACAGTTTCCCACTGTTTTTTTTTTTCTTACATATTCCGAGCAAAAAAAATAATGGAGTTTTGTGTCGGGCATGCGCAGTCGGTGCTCAGGGAGTATTGTACCCGACATGCAACGGGACCTTTGTAGCGTTCCAGACAGACAACAGTGAGGAGCTCCTTGATAGAGGACATGATAATGACAAAATGATAACAGGCGTACGGGACATACATGTCTGCAGTTCAGAATAATGGATTCACGAGAACCTCTCTACACTGAATTCTAGACCGGATAACACATCGTTTTTTAAGGATACAGACATTAAATATAAGACATACCCAGTTAGGCTTTATAAACATTTTTGTACAATGTATTAATTCATATTTTATACTGCGTCAGCTTAGAGCGCCCTTTCATTCCCTGTTTCCAGATATTTATTCCATGCATACCTTCATGTTACATTATTATATATAGAGATGTCTGCCAAGGTATAAAGTAATTACCTTCATTCTGTGTGTTTGGTGTTGTCTGTTATTAACATAATTCAGAAAGCATACTCGGACCATGGTGAAGACTGAATTAGACAACCTAGTAAAGCCTCATGGGGCCCAAAGGCTCCAGGTTCACTGTGTGGTAATAAGATTTATTGCACATTTGTTTGGTAATACTGTATGCAGTTTATAATGTGATTTAATGGTCATATATGACAGGGGCATTAACATGACACCTGAATTATTACATAATCTTGAAGCCCGCTCTTCAAATTTAGGGTTCAAATTTAGCCTTTATTAATTCACTTTATTCTGGGCTTACATGGTGCGAATTCCTAAATATATTTGTGCCTTATTAAGTTACCAAAACTTACGAAAGCTGATTACTAACAAATACATACACAATGCACAGAAGGTGGGAAATAGGAGTGGTCAGTAGAGGCCCACAGCTCATGTTTATCCCTGGGCCCCTAGATGGACCATCTGGCCCTGATGATTTTACCTCTAGCACCACCACCAGGACAAACCTTCACTGTGAACCATTAGTTGTGAACCATTAGTTGTGAACACGCAAATTTGCGGTGCACATTCTTTCGCCTAACATGATAAAACAAACCTTGTGATTTTAGTGACCCCATAACCCACCTCCTAAGACCATAATCAGAGTGTTCTGTCATCTACCCACAGCAACACTTGCTGTGAAAGCAATGTGTAAGAGTGAATCTGTAACTAGTCCCATGTCCACCACAATTAGTCTTTAAGAGTTTTAGACAACTTATGAAAATGAGTAAATACAGACAACAGCACATATACCTGGCACCATTCATGATGTTACTCTAGGCCCAACTGTCTCCCTGTGTAATCCTACCCCTATAAGAATTTATGACTAATCACCAAAAATGTAATTAAAACATTTGATAATGATTTAGATTGTGGCCCACAACAGACAGCATAATTCTTTACAGTGTATTTTTTTATCTAACAGTGTACCAGTATAGTACTGATATATATATGTAGGAACAAGAAAATAATATGCAATGTTAGATAATAAAGAGGTAACAATCTGGGAACTTAAAAATGATTTATACTGTAGGTGTTTTTTAACTACTGGGTACCTATTCTAATATTACAGGGTAAAGTATAATCATTACTGAGCAATAAATTCAGAAATTTGAGGAAAGATGGGTTAATGTTGAATTTGATTAATTTGCTGTTTTATTTCAAAATTACCATGCACTACATATCTACACTGGAGGTGTACAGATAAGAAAAATAGGATAGACAAACCACATAATTCCTAAACTAAAGGGTGCATTTGTGTTTTTACTTTGGAGCAAACACAGGACCATGGAAAAGGCTATTGTCAGGAGCATACTGTAGGCCTGTACACTACTGTATATGTTACTGTGTATATGAAGTAGGGCTACTTATGGAGTATTACAGGGGACCTGAGAAGCCTCAGGTGGTACTGGTTTATGTGGTTTGACACTGTTGTTACACAGGGTGCTCATAGTTGTTATGGAGTACAGTAAGTACAAAAGCTATTTTATGACGAGTCTTCTAGTAAATACATCTGAACTGAAAACCAGTTATCTAACAGCCATGGCAGTTGTAGAAGATGATCAATTTTAGGTCCTGTCACAGTGTAACTTTCATGAATGATAAATGATACACACTCTACAGTCATTAAGAAACTTTATTGACAGCCACTGTACAATATCAAAATTAAAATGATACAAAAAGATATGGATTATTTAACTTTTAAACTCACCGCATCTCTTCTAACGAGTCTTCTAACTTCAAACTATTTAAGTTTACATCCACATCTGAGCAGACCTAATGCTAAAACAATAGACAAATATGTCTCTTTATACATAATATCTCCACGACTCGATGGAAAACAGTCTCAGCTGCCACTCACTTCACCAGAAAATGTCAATAGTGAATACGCGTTTGTGTGGTTCTCATGCTCATATTAGAATTGGTACCTGATAGTTAAAAATACTATAGGCTATAAGTTCTCTATAAGTTCCTCCCAAACACCAGTTTGTTGCACAGTAGGTCCAACCCTGTAATCTTAAAATATATGCCCAGAAAATCAAAATTACCAAATTCTTTTTAAATTCCCACATTGTTGCCCCGTTATTCCTTAACTTCACATCTTGCTCCCTTGTAGGCTATATACATGTAGGCTATATACGTGTATGTATCGGTAAGTACTGGTAGGCTACACGGCTACATATAGCCTAAGAAGCCTATTAAATAACCACTGTAAATTGGGAAGAATTACCTGTACACCGGCCGTAATGTAAAGCGTTACCAAACATTTTACAATTGGTTTACTCATTTCACAAGATATTTAGTCCAAAGAAATATCAGAAGAAGCCTTAAAAACACAGTTATGTGTGTTAGTATGTAAACTCAAACCTCAGATCTTTAACCCCTTCCAAATGACCCGATTTACGATATTACTGAGGACATTATCTCACTGTCTTGAATTTTAGCAGTCCTGCCTGCAACGCAGCACAACCTCAATAATTAATATGTCCTACACACATTAAAAGGAAAATTAAAAGGTAACACACAGGTTTGTACATTTGGCTAAAAGGACAAGGATAGTGAGCAGTATGAATGCACGTGTGTGATTCTGTTGATTGTGAACAAGTGGGACAAGGGGAAAGAGGTGTGAATATGTGTGTAATGAAGACAGGGAAAGAAAGTATCTGATTTCCCCTCGTCATCAGTGCTGCAGTCCGATGTCCCCAGCTGTCTCGAACCGTCAGCTTGACACATGAGAGCTCAGCCTGCCACGCACACAAACAAACGTACAAATACACACAAAAATCGTAGATAGGTATACAAATACAGTCATATGCTCACACCCGAGCCTGAAATCACATTGGAAATCACCCAAAGAGACAACACAGGAAATAAAGAAAGGGCCCAGAATGTGCAAGTGTTGATACAGAATCCTGACGGGTCTGAAGTGAGGAGGCAGTTTGGTCGACTGGTTTGTTATACTCAGATCCACTGACCGTACAGTGTTCCAGTCATCGCCAGCAGGTGAAGGACTCATTCACAGAGAGATTTGCCCAGACACTGGATTTTGTCATTTCTTCTCCGAGCTGCTTGAATTCTGACAAGAGGTTTGTTCCTTTATAAGTTTGAGTTATTCCATTTCAAAATATGTACTTGAATGATGAAAGCATGTAAATCAGTTTATTCAATTTATTTTCAGAAGGGAAGGTACGTAAATCTTTAAGATACCAGCTGAATGACTGCCATATTGAGATTTTTTTTTTAACCAATTCACAAAAGGTGATTTTCATTGCTGTCACACTTATTGGAATTTTGCTCTTCTTTTTCCAACTGGCAGAGGCACCCAAATTTAGCTGTGATGAGATTGAATTTCACAATCCTAGAATAGTTTGGGTCAAGTGGAAAAGTTCACTCATACAGTAGCCTATGTGTGTTTATATGCCAGTGCATAGCTACATGCAACTTTTTTGTTAAGTAAAAACACAATAATACATCCTGTATATCTGTTTGTGTGGCTGTGTTTGCTGTGTCTTAAACAACAGTGTTTTCAGCGTTATCTAGTTTTCACAAAGTTTTTTCCTCAATTCCATATGTAATTCTGCTGTGTATGGCTTTAATCATGACCTTCTTATAGGAGATAAAGGATGATAAAATACTGAGCCTAAGTCTATTTAAAATAATTTGACTGGAAGCCATACGAAAGCCAACATACTTGGCAAATATAAATTTTAACTATCATCTAATTTCATTCAGTTGTGTTTCTATGAAAATGTAGAAATATGCAAATTCTTCTTGTGGTGCGTGTTCATTTTAACAATCAGGGTATATAACAGCTGATAAAAGAACAGACAGTTAAACAAAGACATTTGGAGGCACAGTTTGAGGCTGAAGAGAAACAAGACAGAAGTTTAGTTCTTGAATTAATTACTTGCTTTCCATTTTCTTCCACTAGCGAAAATAGAGTACACAATTTACTTTTGTGTTAATGTTTTTACATTAACTGCTTCAAAAACACAGAAGATAAAATCCTTGTCACTTAGCTCTGATATCATGAATTTGCATATATATATCTTTGCAGGTGGGGCAGTACTGACATTATCCACCAAACACCATGGACCAGTGAGTATATTTCCTGAAATAACTTCAATTACCTATAGAATACGAACATATTACTTCCCCTACTTTGCCTGCCTGCACGTCTTCACCATCTCCACAAGCCTCCATTCAGACTCTAGTGAACTAAATGTTGAAAAAGTCCAGAATGAAAATCACAAAAACCTCCTAACCAATGTAATTTTCATGTCTTTCTACAGTATATTCAAAAACAATAATGATAAAGCAGCTCCATGTTCATTTGGAAAAAAGTGTCATAGGAGTCTCTCAGAATAAATGATCAACTATTTTGAGGTGGAATGGCAATTTGATATTGGTGCAGAGCATGTCAGTTACATCAGGTCACTCCATGAGGTGATCCTGTGAAAACCCTGTAACCCTAACTTTGGCCTTTTATGTTCATAAGTTCTGTTTAATGTTAAGTATTACATGTTCACCTGACAAACAAGAGGTCAAGATTAAATAAAACAAAAGTTGACACTTTGGAGAGACAAACGTTTCACGTGAAAGTCATGATAAGTATCTGCATGGTTTAACCTTAATCATGACTTTGTGTTTTATTTTCTTTGTGTGCGTCTTATGCATTTGTCTGTGTGTGTGTGTGTGTGTGTGTGTGTGTGTGTGTCAGGGAGGATGACAAAAACTCTTTGGATATCCATGACAACCCTCCAGCTCCTGACAACGTAGTGAGAGAGGAAGGAGACACTGTGAGTGACAGGACCATGTCACCCTTCACCCCCCAGACACACACACACACACACACACACACACACACACACACACACACACACACACACACACACTGTTAGCAGTGCCATTCCCGGGCATGTTTAAAATAGCCACCAGCTGGGGCAGGAACGCAGTGCAACGTCAACTGGATAAATATGAGCCTTGACTTAAGTGTTTCTGTCTTTTATCCTGTGTGAGATAAAGTAACACTGTTGGCTGAGCTGTGAGGGACAATCACTGTAGGTTTAGAAGTGATTCTTCAGATGCTAAAAAGAAGAAGATGAGTTGAACAGAATGCACATCTAGTCAAACATATGATATAAATGGCTGTATGTGCACCTCCTTAGAATACTACACTGCAGTAATGGATAAATCCAAAAAAAAGGTGCACAATTCAATGGTAGTCCTCACACAGTATGACTTTGGCTGTGTAGTTTTTCTGCCAAAACACAATGTGCCACCAAAGGACACAGAAATTATACTGACTCTGGACTGGTCAGTTGTTTTTAAAATCAACATTTTTTTGTAGAGCAAGACAACTAAACATATTTCATTCAAATTTCACAAGACCATGATCAAATATAGGCAATTTAGCCCAACTTCATCTACAAAATCTTAACAGTGCTTTTAGCCATACATTCCATGCACATTATTTCATTCACATGAACTACCTACACACTCCACACTACCTACTGAGCTACTACCTACTGGGCATTACTTAAATTACCATTGCTTTACATCTGTATGTGGAATTGTACTGTGCTACTGTGTGTTCTCTTTCATCCTGCTCTTGCTCTATATTAACAAGTACTATGAGATAACTCTGTTATGATATAGAGCTATATAAATACAATTGAATTGAATTGAATTATCTAATTATTTCCCCCTTGCAGACATTGCTTACCTGGAAGCATCATGTGTAGTGTGTTTTTTTTAAATGACTAAGAATAAACTGAGATATGTCCTTTGTGTGTCCAGGTCTATTTCATATATGAGGAGGAGGTGGAGGTGGAGGAGAAGAGACCAGAAACTCCAGAGCCTGTTGTCCGGATCAACGACAAACCTCACAAGTTCAAGGACCATTACTGCAAGAAACCCAAGTTCTGTGATGTCTGCGCTCGCATGATAGTCTGTATGTATTGGAAATTATGTTAAGAAAACATACACAAACATCAACAACATTACATTAAACTTAATATATCATCTATATATTAAATCTACATCTTATATGTGTGATGTTTTCTACATATAATGCTTAATATTGGTTTCTGACTCACCCAGTTGCTGTTCCTTTGTTGCTCTTTCAGTGAACAACAAGTTTGCTCTGAGGTGTAAAAACTGCAAGACCAACATCCATCATTCATGTCAGTCCTATGTCGAGTTCCAGAAGTGCTTTGGCAAAATTGTGAGTTGTGTTCCTTCTGCTGCCATGCTAAAAAAACAACAATATACTGTATCTACTGTATAGTAGGCCACTAAAATGTATACACGTTCCCTTTACTTAAACATGATATTCTCTGTTTCTTTCCTGTAGCCACCTGGCTTCAGAAGGGCCTACAGCTCCCCCCTGTACAGCAGTGACCAACCAGATCCAAGTGAGTCCACTGAAAGTCAATGTGTCTCATCTAGCTTTCTTAACATTTTTATCCATGAATTTATTGTCTGTGATAAGAGTACAGCCTATTTTTGAAAGTGTGCAATTTAATTATCTGTACTATTATTTAATTATCTGGCTAACTACCCTGTCCTTAACCAGACAACCCGAACCGCAATGACCCCGTCTTTGACACCCTGCGAGTCGGTGTCATCATGGCAAATAAGGAGCGCAAAAAGAATGAAAATGACAAAAAAAATGTGAGTGTACAGTGTAGTTTTATCCAACCTGTGAAACCTAACATTCGCACATGTGCCTCACACCTGTAGATGAAATTGTTCAAGCAGGAATGCAGACATAACGGTATTAAAGCAAATATAATTTGAAAGGAAATAAAATATGATATTTGTGTACAGTTCTGATTAACAGTGTTTGTCATCTAGATGATGATGATGATGGAGGAAGAAGAAGAGGAGAACCAACAGCCCAAAGAGAATGAGGAGGGAGGAGAAGGTACAAGGAAACTAGTATGATGGTCAGATCTGTGTGGTATAGTCTACACTACTAAAATAAAAATAACAATTTCTGCATATTTCTATATCCAACATGGAATTAGGAAAATTTAACACACTTCAGAAAATCAGTGCAATAAAAAAAGAAAAGATAAAGTCAAGTCAGATGTTCCATACCTGAAGTGAAGCTAACATGAAACGATTCGTTCTCCGTGTTTGATTTGTATTTAACTCCTTCATCAAAGGCATAGAATTTGTTGACAACTCTGATGTCCGATGTTCATACAGGGAAGCCTGATGATAAGAAGGAGAAAGGAGGAGACAAAGCAGATGACAAGGTAAGAAACAATGTTAACAAAACAGTTCAGTTTTCCTCTCCAAAAGTACTTCCCTGTTCCACCAGCTATAATACTGCATGTGCACATGTTTTTGTTATAAATCAGTTGTCATATGCAGCAGATTCTGTACTGTTTTGTTAACAGAGTAAAGGTACATTCTCCCATTCCCACTATTACCTGGCTCTCTACCGCTTCAAGGCCATAGAGAAAGACGACCTCGACTTCCAGTACGTTTGAAACATGCAGTAATTACATACAGTATGAAGCAGTTATTTCATTTATTCCATTAAACCTACCTTCATTTACACTCTTTTTCTGATTTTTAAATGTAATTGTTAGACATTTAGACAGTGATAAAAGGCATTTGTTTTGTGCATGTTTGTGTATTAGTCCTGGTGATCGGATCACTGTACTGGATGACTCCAATGAAGAGTGGTGGAGGGTGAGTCAGGCTTATTTTTGCTTTCTTTTGATCATTTAAATGTGCTGTTTCAGTGTGCAGTAAACTAGTTTCAGTGTGCAGTAAACTAGTTTCAGTCTTTTTTGTTCCCCTTTTCTAAGTTTTCTATGGAGGATGAACTCAAAAGTCTGTTCACTCTCTATGTTCAGGGAAAGATGGGGGAGAAGACAGGCTACTTTCCCACCAACTACCTCATAAAAGTGCGAGCGTCGGAAAGAGTTTTCAAGGTGACACGCTCCTTTGTAGGAAACAGAGAGATGGGACAAATCACACTGAAGAAAGATCAGGTAACAAAATTAATGTGTGTATGTGTGCGTGTAATTGAACAACATATGCAACATCTCTCTAATCGGAATTTTCACAAACTCTGAACAATGTTTTGCATGTGTGTTTTCATGCATTGTTGCCTATTTGTAAGTTTAGGTTGAAAAGATCTCACATCTGCCAGTTTTTCATTAGCAATAACTGGAAATAAAGGCAGCCATTTAAAGCAATCAGTATGTAACATCCTTACATCAACCTAAGTATATTTCCAATTTTATTGTTTTACTAACAAGATAACTGTTAACACTGTTGTACCCTCAGAAGCAGCACATACAAATGGTGCACGGTGCACCAATTCATGTGTAGAGGCCTTAGTGAGGATGTATCAAGTTGATTCTGATGCTCAGATGTTTAGTTGTGCTGTTCTCATTCTGTGTTTCAGATTGTGGTGAAGAAAGGAGATGAGAAAGGTGGCTACTTGAAGGTCAGCACTGGACGCAAGCTGGGCTACTTCCCCGCTGATCTGCTGGAGGAGATCACTGTGACATAAAAACCTCGGCATGCAGTGAAAGAGCCTGCAACACACTTCACTCACTGTTCGGGATTCCCCCCGGATCTCTCAGCAATTTTCCACATTTGCGACCTAAAACGTATTGTGTCTGTCACAGCAGAAATGCACTTGCTGTGATGCATTTGTGCCTTTGACACAAAGTGAAGCATGAGAAAGGAGAGATTTGATAGATAGAAAATGTGATAGTTTGAAAAACAGTTTCATTACTACTTATATTAATAGGTTGGTAAGAGACAAGCAGGCGATGTTTATGGCTTTGTTGTGAATAGCATGGTAATACAAATGGTCATATGTTTTCAGTTACTACCTGCTGATTATAGCTAGCATTGAGATGACATAAAGAAAACCTGGAGAGCCTTACAAACATGGTACATTGACTTCACTTACATAGTGCTTTTCAACCTTAATGGTTCCCAAAGCGCTTTTACAGATTGGGCTCAGTCACCCATTCACACGCCGATTGCAACATAGCTGCCATGCAAGGTGTCTGGCTTCCACTGGGAGCATCTTAGGGTTCAGTGTCTTGCCCAAGGACACTTTGACATGTGGACAGGAGGAGGCGGGTTAGAGCCACCAACCCTGGGCCCTAAACAATCAAAAATGTATTGATTGGTATGAATGTATCAAAAATGTATTGATTGGTATGAATGTATAAGATTTAAGACATGCATCAATATATTTCTAAATTTATTTGACAATACGGTTTTGAAAGAAAATGGACAATGAGAGCTCCTGTTACATTACACAGCTTGCAATATTTGGCCATAACAAAACCTCTGAGAGCCAGACAAATGGTGATAATAATGGTGATTTTTTAAATTATAGTGTTAAAAACATAAATGTAACTATTTATTCCCATTTAACATTACTGTTAAATTGAATCAAATATTTTGCATGGTGTAAGTATTTTAATGATTAATGTCTAAGAAAATATCTAATGCATGTTCTTACCATTGGCAAGGCTCTCTAGGTCATTCATAGTTATGTAAAGAGGCTCCAAAGCCATTTCAACATGTACATAGCTTTATATTAATAAACAGTGCAAAGAACATTTCCTAGATTGGGCTTGTACATAATTTCATATGTAACCCTGACAAACTGAAGAAAAGCTATATGAAACAAAAAAGTGTGTAAAAACACATTACTGCTCAAAATGGTTTCAATTGTTAGCACTAATTGCTGCTGATAAAATTAGCCGAATGCTGTGTAGTCTAAATGTTTCTCAAATTAAACCTAAAGTGCACTTAAAATCTCCCTGTGAAACTTTCATTTTGTTTTCAAAAGGGCAAGAGGGCAAGAGACAGAGACGCAGAGGAACCTCCATTGATGCACTTTAATGAACAAAGCAGACATGCAGAATGTGTAGTATAGTACTGTTGCTGCTTCCAGAGCCTACACTGGAGTTTTAGCTCACATCACATTCTGCGTTTATGTTAAACTGGCAGCTGAACTCGTTTCAAATTGAGGTTGAAATTGGAGTGTTGTTATCAACTCTGGACAGAAAAAAAAGAACTCAGGTGACCCAGCAGCAAATATCCTTAGAAAAGTAAGCACAATTTGCATAATTCCATTGCCACTTGAGCCAGTGCAGGATATTGTGGCATCTTTGCTGACCAGTATGAAATCACTGGGTCAGAGGCCAATGACACTGTGCTGCTCTCTGCTAGGTAGATCTCCAATAAACCTAATGACATCACTGTCTTTGACAAAGATACTGCATTATTTGCTGTAAGTGCCATTCATCTACTGTGCTCATAGCAACTGTCTGACATGACTTTCCCCACATTGCATGTGTTGTTAGTGACAAAGGACCATACAGTTAATCTGCACAGAACTAGTTTGCCAGTCTTCAACAAGGTCCTGGAGGTGTTTCCGTCTTATTTCTATTGGCATGTACTCTGTATCGATGACCTTCATGTTGAGCAATGCACATTTATGTGTGACAGGGTGTGAATTTTCTAGTCCTCTGTAGTGGACATTGGTTTTTTGACTCATTTGAGCTACCCTACTAACTCCTGGTGTGCTAAATATTGGACATCCAGGCATTTCCAATGATATTTCATGTGTTTGGGTGGAATGAGGGGAAAATTGTTTTCATGCTGAGACAAAAAAAGGTAAGATACTTTTTTCCTCGGTTCTCAGGAGGTTATTGTTGAACATTTCACACTCACTGGTCTGCTTGCAGGATATTAGATTCTAGATGATTAAAAAGAGGAATGGTGTCACCAAAACTGAAATCCAGTAGGCTTCTCAACTTTGAGGTCTGCAAGCCAGTACTGACAGCTTTTTAGCTTTTATGCTCCGAGAAGTAGCACAGCTGGAAGTGTGGGAAATTTTAAACGGAAACTTAAAACCTACCTCTTCAGCCTGGCTTTTGATTAAGAATGTTTTATAGACATTGCCCACTTTATTTTACTCAACTACCTTTACGTTTTCATGTGGTAAATTCTTGTTCCAGTTTATTTTCTGTTATTTTATTATGATTCATTGATTGATTTATTTTTAATTTATATTTTACTATGAATGATTTATTTGCAATTTTCTTCAATTTTATCTTGTTTTAGTCCAGCTTAAAATGTATTTTTTTACATTTTCACTTATTTTCTTGCGTGCATTGGTTTCATATTCTTGAAGCTTGTTTCTTATGGTCTACACGTGTTGTGTCTTATCTGTGAATCACTTACCTGTATGAAAGGCGCTATACAAATAGTCTGATTTGACGATTAACATAATACTGATTTCCAACTCATAACTAATGCTTCAAAACTATGTGTTTCGATATGTTGAAATGGGGCACACTGCACAGTGATCATTAGTTTCTAGGTTTATTTTGAAGTCTGCGCCCTCTTGTGGTAAATCAGGGTGCAAACTTTACAGACATGGCTGTCTCCTCGCAGTGCCGGTAACTTCGTCGTCACGCTGTTTGTTTGAGTTAAAAATAGCACCTACATGAACGTAAGACAAAGGAGTTCACGAACAGTTCGTATGAACATTAATATAAACCCTCACAGGGCCATTTGTTCTCCACAGGAGGGGACGTTATTTGCCAGAGTTGCACCAACCGTCACCACGATGACGTCACTGTCCACCTGCACAGAGAAAGTTATTAACTTTCTTCAAAGTGCACATTGCATAAATAATGTTCATCATGCTTTTTGTTTTCATGATTCTGCACAGTCTTTTCTTTGTTGTTACAAACGCTACGCAACCAACCAACACATATTTGTGTTGAATACCGACTTTTAAAAAAAAAATCAGAAATTAAAACCATCAAAGC
>JAVQJF010099123.1:0-18606 GCA_036023855.1 Gadopsis marmoratus | reverse complement strand
GAGCCGGTGTGGAGAAGGAACTCTGACATGATGTGATGATGATTAATATGGTCACTTCCTGTGTGATGATCGATTCATGATCACTTCCTGTGTGATGATGGCACAGGAAGTGATCATATTAAGTAGGTCAAACTGAGCTTCACTAGCGGCACTTGTCGCCTTCGGACTGAGAGAAACCTTCTCGCAAAACCACAGTGAGGGGAACTGCGCGCCTTTGTAGGCGGGCTGTTGGCTGCCCACCCAATCAGAGCGCAAGTTCGAAACAGTACCGAAATGTATGCATTCTGTGACATAAAAGAAAAAAATCAGAGTTTTTGATTGGGTGGGCAAGACGTTGGTTCTGGTGGACACTGCCCCCCCTTGCCCCTTGCTAGAACCGACCTTGAGAGCAGGAAGCTGCAGCTTCGCAGGACAACATGTTCCAGGAAACGAGTCTGAAGTTAATGTTTGCTGCTAAGTGACCACTAGTTTTTAAAACGTGCTTCACAGATCTGAACTATAAATGAGTGTTTGAAGCAATCAACACGTTAGTTTGGACTTCCTGTGCAGGATATTATGGTCGGGTTATATTCCTGCTGCTACTGTGCATATTGGAGTAAATAGTGTAACACTGACACGGTAACACTTCCTGTCTGTGTGCGAGCAGAAAGGTTCCATCATCGCCTCCAACAAAGTGTCCAGCAGAGTGTTGGCCGTGTCCGTCTCTCAGGACAACAGCTACTTCGTCACCGCAGGAAACCGACACGTCAAGTTCTGGTACCTGGACGCCTCCAAAGAACGACGGGTACCATCCTGACCTCTGCTCAGCCAATTGCTGCTCAGCATTCTGCATTAGTCTGAACGAACCGGCTTTCCTTTTTCTTTTTGTATCCAGGTGAACAGCACGGTGCCTCTAATTGGTCGGTCGGGGTTGCTAGGCGACCATAAGAACAATGTGTTCAGTGGGGTGGCGTGTGGGCGTGGCCTCATGGCGTCCAGCACCTACTGCATCACCAGCTCCGGTCTGCTGTGTCTGTTCAACAGCAGCCGACAGCTGGAGGCCTGGGTCGACCTCAAGGTCAGTGAGGAGCACAGGAAGCACAGCTGAGCAGTAACAGAAACACCTGCACGGCATCATTTGGTTCAAACTTGAGTTGATTATTTACCATATGTTGATCTAAAACCAACAACTCGTCTTGTTGTTGTTGGTTGTTGTGGACAGACGGCGGCGGCCAGCTGTCTGGAGGTCAGTGAGGACTTTATCTTCTGTGGTTGTGCCGACGGCGTCATCAGAGTGTTCAGTCCATCCAGCCTGCAGTACATCAGCACTCTGCACCGACCTCACCGACTGGGAGTCGACCTCACCCAGAGTACACAGCACGGGTACAAATACTGCAAACATGCTGCTCAGATACTGAGAAAACACCTGGTAAATACTCTGAGTACTAACTGTACTACCTGTTTCCACAGCAGCCTGTTACCTGCCGGTCCAGGTGCTCAGTACGCCGACACGTTGGCTCTGACCTTTGACCCCGCTGCCAGACACCTGACCTGTGTGTACAACGACCACAGTGTGTATGTGTGGGACGTTAAAGATGTGAGGAACGCTGGGAAGCTGTACTCTGCTCTGTACCACAGCAGCTGTGTGTGGAGCATCGAAGTGAGTCCAGATACTGCAGATACTACTGCAGATACTACTGCAGATACTACTGCAGTAGGCAGATACTGCCACAGATACTGCCGCAGATACTACTGCAGATACTACTGCAGATACTACTGCAGATACTACTGCAGATACTGCCGCAGATACTACTGCAGATACTGCCACAGATGCACTACAGGTGTAGTTTGTAGACGGTGTATTTTGTCTCCTCAGGTGTACCCGGAGCTGTCAGATGTGTCTCAGGCCTGTCTGCCTCCGTCCTCCTTCCTCACCTGTTCGTCTGATAACACCATCAGACTGTGGCACACCGACCCCCCCACCAGACACAGAAACCTCTACAGCAACGTAAGACCAACAGCAGACAGGTAGACAGGAGCTGGTGGTGGAGTTCAGGACAGGTCTCTTTTAATTTGTTGTCGTTAATCACTTCCTGTTTGTTTTTCAGGACCTGCTGAGGATTTTGTACGTGGGGGAGAACACGCAGCACCTGCAGGCGGAGGGGGAGAGGGGGGAGGCAGCAGGGGCTGATGGGAAGGCTGGGATCAGAGTGCTGGGGATCAGTCCTGATGGACAACACCTGGCTGCAGGAGACCGCTGTGGAAACCTGCGGTAAGAGACACAAACACACGTCTGGACTGCTGTACCTGTGAGGACCTGGTTCCCACCTGGTTCCCACCTGGACCTGGTTCCCACCTGGACCTGGTTCCCGCCTGTCCTCTCACAGATACAATGAGTTTCTGTCTGTGTGTGTTTAGTATCTTTGGTCTGGAGTTTCTGGACGAGCTGGTGAAGATCGAGGCTCATGACTCGGAGGTGTCGTGTCTGGAGTTCTCCCCCTCGTCCACAGGTAAGCCCTGAGGTCAAAGGTCAGAAAACTACAAAATCAGCAGGTGTAGTTTTGCTGACAGGTTGGACTTCTGTAGGCTGACCTGTGAGTTGGACCTGACCGATGGTGCGTTTGTTTCTCACTGCGACACCCGAATGATGACTTTGCTGCTGTTGTTTCAGGTGTGAAGCTGTTGGCGTCAGCCAGCAGAGATCGTCTGATCCACATCTTCAACCTGGAGAAGGACTACAGTCTGGAGCAGACTCTGAACGACCACTCAGCCTCCATCACTGCCGTCAAGTTCACCGGTGAAGTCAGATTTCTGTTGGACACGAGGGCTTAACAGGATCCCGTCTGTAGATACTGTGTTGGGCTCAACTGCATCTTTGGTCCAAATGAAGTCAGAACCTGGATCTGACTTTCTGACATCGTTTTACTTTATAAGAAATATAATGTCTGAAAACAGCTTTTTAAACTGACCTAAAAACCCAAACTGCAGTATCAGTACTTCAGCTGTGTATTACTGCACTCTGCCACAGAAAGACGGTAAAGTTCTTTGTTCTCAGAGTGTAAATCTAATATTTTAATATTTTAAAATGATCAGTGTGAAGCTGAAGTGACCTTTTTATTGGACAGTTTAACTGCGTCTCCTTATATGTACATTTATATACATGAAAACTAACAGGCAGGGGGGGGGGTGTCTACAAGATTATCATATATATATATATATATATATATCCTGGCACAGACAGACGGACAGGTACAGGTGTCCCGGCGTAGACATACAGACAGGTACAGGTGTCCCAGCACAGACAGACAGACAGGTCAGGTGTCCCCGGCGTAGACAGACAGGTACAGGTGTCCCAGCACAGACAAACGGACATACAGACAGGTCAGGTGTCCCGGCGCAGACAGACAGGTACAGGTGTCCCGGCGTCCTCCGGAGTCCAGACTTGGTGCAGTCTGCATTGAGATGCCACTCTTCTGGTCTGTGAACAGTGTTTGCAGTGGAGACGACTTTGCTGGACGTGTTACTGAAAAGAAGAAGACTTCTGAAATCTCCACCAGAGATCAGGGTCTGAGTCCTCCACAGAGGACGTCTGTCCGTCCTGCGTACAGCTGTCGGGCTGCTTTAAAGGACGTGTTGTTGTCGAGTGGCTCTGATAAAAGTCTTTCAGGTGGACGTCGGGCTCCGCGGTGTGCTGACAGTTTGTACCTGTGTTCCAGGTGAGAGTCCAGAGGTGAGACTGGTGAGCTGTGGAGCCGACAAAAGCATCTACTTCCAGACAGCCCAGCGGGTCAGTGTGAACGCGCACTAATATAGAAATGAGCTTTATTATACAGATCGTATTGATTTTAAAATCAATAACTCTCCGTCGTGGTCCAGACGGCGGAGGGTTCGTCCTTCTCCAGGAGTCACCACGTGGTGGAGAAGACCACGCTGTACGACATGGACCTGGACTCGTCGAGGACACATGTTGCCGTCGCCTGTCAGGACCGAAACGTCAGGTTAGAAAGAAGAAAAGGCATCGATTAAACATCGTGTATTGATCAGCCGAACACTGATGCCGGTGTGTTTTTAGGGTTTACAGTGTGGAAACTGGGAAGCTGAAAAGGTGTCTGAGAGGCTCGTCCAGTGATGAAGGAGCTCTGCTGAAGGTGAGACGGGGACGTTGATTATTGCTGCTTCAACTGTTTGAAAATGTATCAATCAATCAGTGCTGATGGCAGATAATATTCTAATGTTATAAAACTATATTCACTGCACAGCAGCATGTGAACAGCTGTAGTTCAGCTCAGTGGGTTCATGACAATCAGTGTTGGAGTGTTTGGTTCTTGGCAGCTACTGCTGTGTGAGATGTTCTTATTCTGCGATGTGATTGGCTCATATTACACGTTGTCTGCAGGTTCAGATGGATCCGTCGGGGTCTTTCTTCGCCACCAGCTGCTCTGATAAAAACATCACCATCTTTGACTACGAGTCAGGAGAGTGTGTCGCCACCCTGTTCGGACACTCTGGTGAGTAAATCCAATAATGTTGGTTTGTTTTTGAGGCCACTGTACAAAATGTCTGAGTTAACTTGTTGGTTTGGAGCTGAAAGATTCTCCTCTTTACTTTGTGAAGAAAATGACCTGAGAGTCTTTTTGTCTCAGCAGCAGCTTAACGGCCCCCAGACACATTTTAAAAGTCTCTTTTTATCCAAACTGACAGGTTTAAATTTTCTAAAGTGTTTTAAACTCTTTCAGCACCTTCAGACGGAGTTCAAATGTCAGCTGAAAACTTTCTTTCTTCTCCAGATGTTTGATTTACCTGCTGTGTTTGTTTCCTCAGAGATCGTCACCTGTATGAGGTTCAGTCAGGACTGCAGACACCTCATCACTGTGTCTGGAGACAGGTAACAGGAGACGGGTGACCTTTACTGATGTCGGGTGACCTTTACTGACCTTTACTGGTGTCGGGTGACCGGTGACTCTGTAGATCAGATTAAAATATTTCAATGATTCAATGTATTTAAGTGTGTGTGTGTAGTTGTGTGTTTGTGTGGAGGTTGGACTCTCAGATGACCAGCACCATGAGGAAGAGGCGGGGCCTCAGACTGACGGCTGCACCTGAAGCCTGCAGCCACAAACAGCAGCCCATCAGGTGAGTGAGATGTTGGAGGTCTGATGTCACTGTCTGCTGCTGAGGTTTGTTTCTGAGCTCAAACTGAAACCGTGTGTCACATTGTGTTGTTGTTTCAGGAGGGAGACCTTCATCACTGTACCCTCCTCTCAGCTGCTTCAGGTGGAGGAGGTGGAGGAGGAGGAGGAGGAAGAGGCTGGCCCCAGGACTCCAGTCGGACTGGACCCTGCTCATGGTGAGGAGGAGGACTGGGGTCAGGTTCCAGATCATGCTGCAGCTCTCCTGCTGTCTGTCTGTAATGATGGATCAGGTCTCCAGCTGATCTTTAAGTCGGCTGCTGTTTGAATCCTGTTGTTGTTGTGTGTTTCAGAGGCTCCGCTGCTTCAGACCAACGGAAAACTGCCCATGTGGTTCAGAAAACTGGTCCGTTCCATGTTTACTATTTATTTCGCTTCCTTGCTGATCACTTTACAGATAATCAATCCCTTTGTAGATTGATTTTCCTCCAGTGTGTGTGTTTGTGTGTTCAGCAGGGTCAGGGCGGAGCCTCCTCTGTCATCCAATCAGACGCTGAGCCTCGTCAGGTACGGAGTCGGTGGGCGGAGCAGCCAAACCCTCTGACCATTTGCTCCAAGTTCTCTCCGAGCCAGGAGGAGGAGGAGGAGGAGGAGGAGGAGGAAGACTTCCACCCTCAGAGTCTGGAGAGTCTGCTGGGAGAGGAGGAAGAGGATGGAGAGGAGGAAGAGGAGGAGGTGAGCTCAGTGATGATTCTTTGTAATGGAGAATGAGCTGTAGAGAAGTGAACAGGTGTGAACAGACACCTGACTGTGTGTGATGTTCAGGGGCTGCAGGCTCCAGGTGAGGACAGGAGCAGCTCCAACACCAACACCACCACCACTGACAGGTGAGCTTCATATTCAGATATGACACCTTCAGACGCTCGGACTCGGACCTGACAGATCAACAGACGTGTTCTTATATTTCTGGATTCTGAGAGACGCAGCTGAGTCCTGTTGGTTTCTAATGATCAGGGTTTCTGTGTTTTCAGGGAGTTTGACGTCGAGGGTGTGAATGACCCTCGTCGGTCTCCGACCCAGCTGGAGGTCATAGGACAGGGGGCGGGGCCAGTGTGGAGCACTCAGCTGAGTCCAGACTCCGCCTACTCTGAAGACTTGGCAGGAAGTCTGGAGCAGCAGCAGGACGCCGGTCAGAGCAGAATGTAACTCTACATATATAATTATTGTTATAATTGTGTAAGCTGAGTGGTGTAACCTCCCCTCTGCTGTGTCAGACACAGACTCTCTCAGTCAGAGCAGCTCTGTGGGCAGTTTGTGTCTGGAGGACGACGACGACAGAAACTCTCTGAAGATCCACTTTGACACTCTGACCTCCAGCCTGACTGACGGTACCAAGCGCTGTTCAGCATCATCAGTCTGGTGTTCACGCTGCTGCCTCCTCACATTTGTGACCTTTGACCTTTTCAGAGAAGTTTGACACCGACCTGAGGACTCTGCAGCCTCCGGAGGAAAAACCCTTCCTGAACTCTCGACTCAGCATCTCCACCCGCTTCCTGTCTCGATTCCAGGACAGAATCAGGTCAGCCTACCCACAATCCTCAGGGATGACCCTCTGGCCTACAGGGTCGGTGAGATTTCTATTCGCAGTTCAACTGTGATTGTTGTCATGGCGATAACAGGTGGTACCTGCTGTGTTCTTAGGGCGTGGCCGAGCCGGGCTCCACCTCCTGTTGCGATCCCGACCAGGATCTCAGAGGAGAGCAACGTATCGGTACAAACACACCTGAAAGTCACCTGACGACCCTAGATGCACCTGAAACACACATGGACCACACCAAACGCTCTTGAACCACATTAAACACACCTGAAAGTCACCTGTCAGCATGAAGACTAATAACAGTCACGTTTGCGAACTGTAGAACACCTTGACAGACACCTTCCGGACAGTCAGTGACGAGATGTTTGTTTCCAGGTGAACTCTGAGTCGAGCAGCGAGGTCGCCTCAAGTGAGTCGACTCAGAAAGAAGACGACAACAGAGCAGGTGAGTCATCAGGTTCTTGGGTTTTCTGACTTGCAGAAACAGAAGTCAGACACGATGTTTCATTTATTATAAAAGAAGATGAAGAAAACCTGCAAATATTTTTTGTCATTTCTGCTTTTAAAAGAGCAGCTGGGCTGGTTTAACTTCTGCTTCACATCAGTTGTGGCTCAGCAGGAAACACTGAACGTGTTTAGATCTCTACCCAACCGGTCGAGGCAGATGACGCCCACCAAGAGCCTGGTTCTGCCTGAGGTTTCTGCCTGTTAAAAGGCAGTGTTTCCTTGCCACTGTCGCATAGTGCTGCTCATGGTGGAATTATTGGGTCTGTAGATATAGAGTTGGCTTGAACTTGCTCTATATTTACAAGTGCTATGAGATAACCTTGTTATGATATAGCGCTATAAATAAATATTTTATAAATAAAATTTGATTTGATTTGATTTGATTTCATTTGCGGGTTTGGGGGTTATACCATGGACATCATACAGTAAACCTGATTGAGGCTTTTTAATGGATCATCTGCACAATTTGATTTAATATCTGTTCACTTTACTGAATAACAACTCTTAAAATGTAACATTACAGGTAACCACTAATGCTAACGCCACCTGAATCTCCACCTTAATGGACTTCTCAATGAAGATTTGTGGTTAATGAATGGCTAAATAAATGTATTTATGTAGATAAGATGGCGATGGTGGAATATGAATAATAAAACAGATCAGATGACAGGATCAGATGTGAAAATCAGAATAATGTTTCTGTGTTTTCAGCCTCACTTTTAGATGTTGGAGCCTCTGAACTACATTTCCCATGAGTCCACTGTCTCCTCCTCTCTCTGTGGAGGGAGGAGAGTGGGAGGAGGAACAGGAGGAGGAGGAGGAGGAGGAGGAGGAGAGGGGGACTTTGGGAAAGAATGTATGGAATTCATTTCCTGTTCTGCAGCTCTCAAGAGTCAAAGTGAACGAGGAGTCGGAGTCATGAAGTGAAAAGTGTAATCTGACCATGATGAAGGAGCACTGACTCCTCTTCTCGTGCTGGATTTTTCTTCTTTCCAGGAGGACTGAGGAGGAGCAGGGGGTTCACCATGGCCGAGCCCCTGCTGAAGAGAACCTTCTCCAGGCTGAGAGGCAAAGACAGATCCAGGAGGAAGACGGACCCCAAAGTGAGCGGTGAGCAGAGTTAGTGTTGGTCTTTTGTGAACGCTGCTCAGTATGAACATCCTGTTCACTAAACTTCACATGTCCTCATGACTTCTGACTGCTGACACTCTGAAGAGTGATACATCTGATCTCCATGTCCTCTCTGATACTAACACTGGACGTCTGTAGATCCAGAGACAAAGAAGACATGTTGTAAGACAAACAGCCGTCAGCTGACTTCGAGTCAAGCTGCTTAATATTTAAAAAAGCACTTTTTATCACTACATAACTCCACAGCTGGAACTCTCTCACTGTGTCAGCCTTTGTGTTTGCACTCTGACCTGAAAGACTGCTTCATGTTCTCAGTAACATGGAGCTGTAAACAAGGGTTCCTATTAGAACATTAATCAAACTTTGAAGTCCTGGATGATCATTCTTTTATATTGAAGTATAAATGTTTTTCTAAAGAAGAATATATGTATAAAGCGTTTATATATATATATATACAGTATATATAATGTATATATACACAGTACACACAAACACAGCAGAGAGCAGGTTCCCCTCCAGAGTCCTGTCTGTGGTTCACGTTAGTGAAAGACAGAACAGTTAAATGTTACGTTGTCATGTCTGCAGACTTTCTGCTTGAAACCAGAAGCAGTTTGTCCAACATGGACTGAGCTCAGAGTCTGAACAGAACCAGAACACAGTAGAATGATACTTTAGTGGAAAACAGATCCATCAGCGAACAATTGACTGAAACATTCATGAACAACATTTAGAAAGCGTGATGCAGACAGCGCTTTACGTTTACTGCTCCACATCACTTTCATATGAACGCAGTTTGTCAGCAGACAGAAATCAGTGATGCCCTCCCAGTGCGCGACCAGGAAGATGACTATTGCTCCTGGGCTAAAGGGCTCCTGGGTTACAGGGCTCCTGGGCTACAGGGCTACAGGATTACAGGACTACGGGGCTCCTGGGTTACAGGGCTACAGGGCTACAGGATTACAGGGCTACAGGGCTCCTGGGTTACAGGGCTCCAGGGTTATAAGGCTCCTGGGTTCCAGGGCTCCAGGACTCCTGGGCTACAGGGCTCCGGGGTTACAGGGCTCCAGGGTTATAAGGCTCCTGGGCTCCAGGGTTCCAGGGCTCCTGGGCTCCAGGGCTCCAGGGCTCCTGTGTTACAGGGCTCCAGGTTTACAAGGCTCCTGGGCTCCAGGGCTCCTGGGCCACAGGGCTCCAGGGCTACATGGCTACAGGGTTCCAGGGCTAAAGGGCTCCTGGGCTACAGGGTTCTAGGGATACAGGGATACAGGGCTAGGGTTATCCTTGTATCCCAGATTTACAAGGTTTGGAATCTCAGCTGCAGAGACCTAAAGACAAATCTGTTTCCCTTCCCAACAGACAGACAGAGTTATCTGAGCTCAGTGTTTAGTAAAGACTTGTCTTATACAATGTGACCTCTGACTGTGTGGAGGACCGAAAGCTACACTATATGTCTACAGTCATGCTAGCAGCTCTGTGAGGCTAAATGATAAATTCATGCTAACATACTCCCAATTCTAACATGCTGATATTTAGCCACTATAATGTTTAGCATCTTTGTTTAGCATGTTCACCTGCTAATATTAGCTAATTAGCAATGTCATAGGTTTTAGAAGAAGAATAAGAAGAAGCTGCTAGCAGACTGGAGACGCCTCACACACACCTGTGGTCTACCTCGTCAGACCCTGACAGACCTGGTCCACACCAGTGAACCAACTTAGTCTATTTATTTACAGAATGTGTTTTAGATAAGAACTTCAGGGTCACATACAGCTGCAGTGTGACAGAGACAGATGAAGCTGTTGTTTTCTAACAAGGCTAAAAGAGCAGACACTCGACCAATAGACAGCCCACAGAGCTGTGTTGTAATCTGTGATGTCACTGCTGAGTGCCGAGTCTCTGCTAGTACTGTGAGTGTTACAATAGAGGATGAGCACATGATCCAGTCCTGCTGCAGGTTCAGATCTGTGTTTTATCAGCATCACACTGAGCAGCTGCACTGAGACATTAGTAGAATGGAGCTAGGCTCATACTTCCCTCTGCAGAGGGCTAAGCTAGGCTAAACAGACACTGGAATAAATTGAAAACTAACACAGAATTTTTACAGGATCATTCATGTTACAGGTCAGAGGCCACACAAACTACAGTTTATCTTCCTGTTTATTCACTTCAGTTCAGTCGTTTTTATATAGTTCTCAAAGCTCTTCATATAGGATAGCTCTAGATGGACTCTGTATAATATTATTTACAGAGACCCCACAATTCCCACTATGAGCAGCACTAGGTGACTGTGGCAAGGAAAAACTACCTTTAACAGGCAGGAAACTCAAGCAGAACCAGAACCACCTCATTGTCGGAGTGCCTTTGAGCAAGGCACTGAGCATGTAACTGCCTCATCCTGTGAGAGAAATGAACTACACAGACTGTAGCGTTGCAGCATTTCCACCTGATCTGGGTGGAAATAGGAATTGTTGGGTCTCTGTAAATCAAATTATAGAGTAACTTTACAGTCTAGAGCTGCTCTGAATGAAACGAGCCCTGAGATCCCTTCTGTTATCTGGAGTTATTTAAATAAAACTGATCTGAATTTAACTCTGTCTATAATCTACAAATGGTTAAATGTTCAGCTTCCTGCAGACAAACTGTGTCATCTGACTATTTCCTGTCATTAGACCCATGTGTGTGTGTGGTTTCTTCCTGTTTATCTCTCTCTGTGAAGTTGCAATAAGTTGGACAGACTGAAGATTTTAGATATGAAACTGTGCACACACACACACACACACAGTTCACAGTGTGAAGCAGGAAATATGAGCTGAAACACAAACTGTTCGAGATATAAGTCTTAAAGTCCTAAGTTCTCAGGTTCAATTCAAATCAGTTTATTTATACAGCAACACGTCATATCAAAGTTATCTCAAGGCTTTTTCATACAGAGCAGGTCCTCTTTATTACAGAGACCCAACAATTCTCACTATGAGCAGCACTAGGAGACAGTGGCAAGAACCAGAACCAGGCTCTGGGTGGGCGGCCATGGTCATGCCTCGACTGGTTGGGTTGAGAGAGAGAGAGCAGGAAGAAAGAGAACACACAGTTCCCCACATACACATGTAAAGCAATAGTAGTAGCAATTCAATAATAGCAGCAGCCACAGATCCAGACTCCACAGATCCAGACTCCACAGATACGGAGGCAGAAACAGACAGACAGCAGCAGAAGGAGAGACAGGAGAGAAAGGGAAGCAGTGGAGTTAGTAACAAGCATTACTTCAGTCCCATATCTCAATTTAACAGAGGACTCCTATGCTACCTTTAGGCCTTGATCATCTTGTTGATAGAGCTGCAGGCTCACTGCGAATGACACTTGGCTCTATTGCCCCTTTAAAAAAGAAAATAATAAAATAAAAGAGGTAAATTAGGAACTTGTTGTTCCTAGAGTCTCTAAAAGTAGAATGGGAGCCAGAGCCTTCAGCTACCAAGCTCCTCTCCTGTGGAACCAGCTTCCAGTCTGTGTTCGGGAGACAGACCCCCTGCTCACATTTAAGAGTAGGCTTAAGACTTTCCTCTGTGATAAAGCTTATAGCAGGGCTGACTCAGGTTAACCCTGAGCCCCCCCTTAGTTATGCTGCTATAGGCCGAGACTGCTGGGAGACATCCCATGATGCACTGAGCTCCTCTCTCTCTCACTATCTCTGTCAGTTTCTCTGTATGTCTGCCTCTGTCTCTCTCCGTGTCCGTTTGTGTTCCTCTGTCTCTCTCTCTCTTGCTGCTGTTGTGCTGCTGATACTGTTGGTTGTTTGTTGAGTTGTACTGTGCTGTGTGTTCTCTTTCATCCTGCTCTTACCCTACCCCCCCTCCCTATATCTTCTTTTTTATCTCTCTACCCAACCGGTCGAGGCAGATGACGCCCACCAAAAGCCTGGTTCTGCCTAAATAAAACTGAATTAAATTGATCAGATCAATCAGCACTGTGTGAACCCGTCTGTTGTCGGCTTGAATGTAGCAGACGTTTATTTATATGTTACAGTCCTGCACTCTACTTTTTTTACTTTATGCGCTCTAAATATCAGAATGTGACCTCAAAATGTCCAAATCAAAATTATATAGATTTTGAGAAGGAACCCAGCAGGATATAAAAAGTAATAAACATCAGAAATACAAATAAAGAAAAAAAACAGGAAAGATTAGATCTGTTCCAGAGAGGTGAGTAGAGGAGAAATGTTACCTTCTGAAGGAGAACCCCTTCCTCCTCAGAGCCTCTTCAGCCAGTCGGTTCAACACGAAGCAGACGTGTTCGCCTGAACCTGATTTCAGTTTGGAGGGTGGGAAGTCCACCTTAACACCCTGACAGACACAGTGATGAGTCAAATAAGTCTCCTGTATTTTCAAATCTCTGAGTTCTTAGTGTATAACAGCAGCTAACAGTGAGGCATCTGAGTTTCAGGTCAAGATCAAAAGCTCTCCGAGATCTTTTATTCATCATTACATTCATCCCTATTATTCACTATTCAAGTTTCATCAAGGATAAATGTGAACTGCTGAAGACCTTCTTACTCTGAGGTACATGAAGCCAGACACTCGATTTACAATGAACCCCAAGTGGAAGCTGTCAGAAGGAGGTGATTATTGTTTTTGTCTGTTTAGCATATGTGGTCACTAAATGTACAGGTTGTCTGCATATGAAGCCTTGTACCTGTCTTCATATTCATATGGTTGATTTGTTACTGAAACAGTGACTTGGGGAGGAAAAGACAACATTTGTACCACCTGCAGATCTGAAAACTTTGACTGTACTCAAAACCTTACAGCCTTGATTCTACACAGCAAAATGTTAGTCCAGGAACGTGGAAAATAAAATCAAAACTGTCCACATGTCCGGCTCTAATTAACCAAAAACTACAAAACAGACTAACGTTGCTTGTGCATCACAGAGCTGAGGGTTAAGCGTCACTCACGAAAGCCCTGAGCTCTGCCAGGATGTTGGACACGGTGGCGTTGGGTTCGTCGTGCTCCTGAGGCTCCGTGAACGGCCTTCCAGCCTCGTTGATGAGCCACGCTGCGATGATGGTGAACATGTAGAACTGCTCGCCCGAGTTGAACGGCAGATATGGACTGGAGACAAAGTAATGTCTGATGGGAGAAAACAGAGGGGACATCACATCAGGTTCGTTCAGCTTTTTAAGAGTAAAATTCAAGCACTTTTGAGGCACTTTCAAGGTACCTAAACCAAAAATCTCCAGACTCTTGAAGCCTTTGTCATCACATCTAAATTGTTACTATAAATGCAACTGCAAAAAATGAAGTTTACAGAATTCCTTTACACCCACTATATTGTCACTTTATTTTCCCAGCTGCTCACATTAACTTTATTATTTAAAGCTTCCTAATTTCCAGATCAACAATGGACTTGTCTAGCAATGAATGTCAAGTGACGGCAAGAACTTCATTTTTAAATTATGTTGAAAATCAAGCATCTTTCAAGGATTCAAGCATTTTGCTAAACCTGAATAAATAACAATCAAAACGTTCAAAACTTTGTAGGAACCCTGTCATGAGGAGGCGACAGGCAGGAAGATTCTCATTGAATTTCTGCCTTTAGTGGTCTTTCTGTGTCCTCTCTCTTAATGACTCGATTGATTTGGGCCATCTTCATGGATCAAACCTTTCTTTCTTTGAGTTGCCCAGTTTTATTCTTCATTATATGGTTCTGATGTGTTTTTGTTTCTCCTTCTGTTAGTTTACTGAAGGTCAATACACCCACAGTGCCTGTAAAAGCTGGAACACTCCTTAAAATTTTCCATAGTTTCTAAAATGATATCTTAGTATTTATTTTATTTATTCATTAAAAAGATTGAGTAAATTAAAGTAAAATGTTATAACATTTAAATACATGGGGAAAAATATATGTAGAGCCCTTGTGGATAGACCCCAAATACTTACTGAATCTTACATTTCATTTCATACTATAAAAGAATTTGAACAACAAACCATTCTAGATCTTTATGGGTATCCAAATATGTCCATACTAACTGTACATTTGAAGGTACTGTAAAATGGTGATTTTCCTAAAAGATCAAAGTAATAAGTTTGCTGAAATTCATATTCAACATTCAATTATTTTCAAATGTGGAGTACACAAATTATTTCACTCCTATCTACCACCATTGTAATTAGGACATTGTGGCAATTAGTTTTAACCCTGTTTTTCACAACTGCTAGTGATCATTTCTGGTGACATAACTCAACTTAAACAGTAACTGGTTTAGATACGAACATTTGAAGCACGTTTCTAAAAATATATATAAATTAGACACCTGTCAGTGTCAAACTAGTGATATCAGTGTGCTACTGTGAATTGTTTTTGTCACCTGGACAGATTTTTCATGTTGTGTTTGTCCAGAACTTCCTCCTCGTAATTTAACACCTTCAACTTTTCCAGCAAACACTCCATCACTACAAACACCTGATGAGCTGCTCCGGGGCTGCGGTCGTCGTCAGCTCCTCGTCTACCGTCATCCACCATTGCCTGTAGTTTACCGGCTGCCAGATGTTTAAATAATACAAGACCAAATCAATTCTTGGACTCCTTTAGCCAACTAGTGTGTGCTTGGTTTGTTTGGCTTCCTCTCTGTTGTCAGGCAACCAAGCGATAACGCTAGCTGGCTAGGTAGCTAAGCTGCCACTGAAATCATATTTGAAACTTATCGTCTTCTTCTAGTTTTACGGTGGTTGGCATCCACCTCATTGGTACATTACTGCTACCTACTGCTCCGGAGTGCGGAACAGACAGACTTAATATCTACCCTTTAACCAAAACACACACCAACAGCTAGATTTCAGACTTACGGAAGAAGATTAGGGATTAGTTCTGACTTGTTTTAAAGCCAGAATTCTGACTTTATTTCAGGAAAATAAAAAAAAACATCAGAATTTAGCGACATTTTTGTGTCCCAGAGGAAGCCATGTCATTAATGGAAGATATATAGTTGGACACGGATGGTTCACGTTATGTGGGATATGTTTTTATTTTGAAAGCCTGAATCATGAAGTGTTGATTAATTAGACATCGGTGATATCCATCAGAACGATGACGTCACTGTCAATCTGCAAAGAAAGAAAAGTCAATCATTTTCTTCAAAGTGCACATTGCATAAATAACGTTAATCATGCTTTTTATTTTCATAATAAACTCAGTACCGGCCTCTAGTGGCAGCGGTTTCAAGTTTAACATGTTGGTAAGGATGTGCATAAAGTTAATTGTGAAAGTCTGATTAGGGCCATGACGGCCATTTGCTAAAGCCAGTGCTAGACCACTTATAGTTCTGTACTAAACTGCAACGAGCAGCAGCATGTTATCCTGCAGTGATCAAGCCTAACATATAAATTATTTGTGTAAGGTGTAAGATTTATGGAGCTTTCTGGTTACACTAAAACTGCACTGTATTTTGAGTATAGGGTTATCCATGGCTGCAATGAGACGCAGGAAACCCCCTAAAATGGATGCAATAGAACATGCTGCCAAGGCCCTCGACAAGTTGGAAGTGAAATTCGTCAACTGGTTTAAAGGTATGGTGTTTCTGTTTTCATTATACTTTGGTATTGATATGTTGTTGTTCTATCAGATCATACCTCTTCCTAGTACTCAGGGGTTTAGTAAATAAAAAAGGAAAATTGCATAGAATAAGGCAGTGCATTTTGTTGTCCTTGCCTCAGTATTATGGATAATCGTCTTTGGTTTGGAGTGCTTCATGTCATGTCATGTCATTATGACATTAATTCTGGTGTGGTGGTTTGTCTCTCAACCCAACCGGTCGAGGCAGATGCCCGCCCACCCAGAGCCTGGTTCTGGTTCTGCTCAAGGTCTCTGCCTGTTAAAAGGCAGTGTTTCCTTGCCACTGTCGCCTAGCGCTTGCTCATGGTGGAATTGTTGGGTCTAATACATATAGAGTTGGTTTAGACGCTATGAGATAACTCTGTTATGATATAGCACTATATAAATAAAATTGAATTGAATTGAGAATCTGGGACAATGTTGCAACGTGCTTGCGAAGATGTGTAGACCTGAGATGTTCAGGATTCTTTGCACCACACTGACTTGCAAAAATCCTGATACAGTCCTGCCCCCTGTAGAAGCTAGTGGGGCGGCACCGTGGCCTTCTAAATAGGAAGGGGTTGTCCTTGTGCACATTACATGCGTCTCTTTTGTCTGAAAGAAGTGTTGCTGCACTGACAACCTTTAGGGTTTAACAAAACAGCAACTTTTCTTCCTCTTTTGCCCATAATTTCTACCCTGCTGAAGTACTTGGCCAGCTTTTGCTCAAACAGTGAGAGGCCAGCAGCGATGTCCTGATGGAGCTCAGTCTGGTGTCATTCCTTGAAAGACTCAAGTATCATTTTTGAGACTTCTGCATAACGTTTGTTGAAGATAATTGTTTGAGCAAGTGTCACTCTGGCAAGTTCTGCATACGTCTGTGGAGACTCAAGCCTTTTCAGGTTTTCAACAGCATCAGCTGATTTCTTTTCCAGGTACTGGTGGAAAAGCTGCACATCACGTGTGAATGGTATGGTAGATGGTTTGTTGAACTTTGATTTTCTCAGAGTAGCAAGAGCAACGTGGGAGATACGTTCTGCCCATTCTTTTGTGCAGAGTTTCGTCAATCGCTCTGCTGCTTTTACCATCTCTTCATCCTCTGCTGCAATGGCCCTGCAGAGAATTACGTCACCAATCTTATTAAGCAAATGACCTAATTTCAGAGCAAGACTTGGTGTGCGATAGGAGTGCTTTTCGTCATCATAACCAGCATCCTCTCTGAAAAATTATTAGGTTTTATAGCATCTTCAAAAGTAAATATAGAATATTTCTTTCTCAAGCTCAACAAGAGTCTGCCCATTTCCTGAACCTTATGTCAAATTTTGTTGGATCACTTCCATGCTTGTTGTAGAGAGACTGACCAAGTTGCAGTATGAGGAAATCATTTTGAGCTACAGATGCTACTTCATCTTGCTTCACATTTCCAAGTATCTTCCACACCCCGGGAGAAATAGCTTGGGAGAATGTTGACTGCAACATCAGCCAGAGCTAAGACTTTGGTCCTACCAGTTGCTTCAGTGTCTTTGAAGGGCATCTACGTAAGTGGCGCCACAGCTCTTTTCGAACAAACGTGCCTTTACAATATTCACAGTGCACATATGTTTTGGGATTTAGAGAGATGTTTGATCTTCCTGGTCTTCGTTTTACTTTCAGTGATCCACTCTGATGTTCCATAACCTGTTGATTATGTTGGTGATTTCCTTAGTTCTGCAGCTTCTCAAGTAACCTTTTTCTTTGTTAAGAGTGTTTAGGGAGCAAGAATGCTTCAACGATATCAGCCTCTTCTTTTTCATGCTTTTTAAAATGGCGAGCAATTTTAGATTGAGGTTTCTTGCACACATAACAGTAATTTTTGTGGGTGCAAGAAGAGTCTTTGGGGTTTGGCACAGTCTCAATCGTTTCCCTCTCATCAGAAGAATGAATCCTTGTTACAGCTTTTTTAGAACTTGGAAGCCTCCGAGTATTGCTTGTGGTGGGGTGATGATCAGAACAAGGATCACTATCAGGTATGATGGCTTCATCAATGTTGAATTTGTCAGAGTTGGAAGCAGCCTTATCCTCCTGTTCAACGCAGTTTAGGGATTGTGGCACACTCTTTGTCCTCTCCTTAGAAGACTCTGAGACAGTTGAAGTCTTTCAATGTGGTGTCTTCAGATTCCGTCAAGCCTCACTTGTCTCACCACATAATTCCTGTAAATGAGCAAGAGAGGCACAGCATTAAGAACATGTAAAACAGTAAATATTCATTTTCATTTAGCAATCTGTGCGCTAACACTGGCCATTTGTCTGGCAGACATTTTGATTACTAGCCAGCAAGAAAGGATAAAAAGGAGTAAACGTGCCTGTAACATAATTATTGTTCTGGAATTTATTGGAATTGGTTGTGGGCTTGCACATTTTGATTCAACATCTACTGCCACTTTCTCTGCTAGCATGCTGTGTTCACAGGAGGCATGGAAGACTTCACCTCTCAGGAAGTAAGCCGATATGTCGTTGTTCTGTTACAGTTAAATTAAGATGTTAGCAGTTTAAGCTTTAAGTAAATGTATGTGCTTCTGTGTTTTGCTGCTGTTGCTTTAAGAATCAGACATGTCAGTGACAGGAAGTTAGGTCACAGGTACAGGAACCAGGAAGTAATGAGCATGGTCCTGAGAAGTGTTGTTGTCAGATCTGAGGCAA
>JAVQJF010099111.1:0-19045 GCA_036023855.1 Gadopsis marmoratus | reverse complement strand
ACCCCCCCCCCCCCCCAAATCTGGGTTGGTTCATTAAAACCGCACTGTGTTCCGCTCACGCAGAAGTTAATTGATTGAGTAACTGCTTCTGTTTCTCTTGCAGACATATTTACTGTGGGCTCACTCCCAAGACTGCATTCACAAACACAAGATAATCAACAGGTGCACCACTCTGCATATTTGACTCTTTCCTAATATATTTATTAGTTTATAGTAGAGGACCGAGTGCACGCGAGATCCATCCCTTCATGTTCGCCTGCTGTATCGGCTGCAGGTCCGGACTGATGCTGATCCTCTCCACCGACCTGCTGCTGTGGCTCAGCGCAGTGACGGAGGACACCGTCCACGTGGAGATCGAGTTAGAAAAAGATTTAAACGTCACAACTCCTTCTGTAGCAGACCCCTCTGATGTAGAAGGTAAAGTATAGCCCTGCACCCCTGCCTTGTACCATGTGTGTATATTTTCTTACGCATGTTCCTCCAGGAAGTGACAACTCGACCTGCCAGTGCAGCGTGAGTGCAGCCTGCCTCGGCTTCAGGAAGGGCTACGAAGTCCTTTACCCCTTCAACATGGAGTATTACCTGATGGCAGCCTGTGGGATCTACGTGATGTGGAAGAACGTGGGGCGCAAGATGACTCCAGGCCACCATCACGTCACTCAAAAGCTGACTCTTAGTATTGTCAACAAAGGCGGGATCATGTGCGGCCTTGTGCTTGGCGCCCTGGTCCTCATAGCAGGAATGACCGTCTTCATACTCTATCAGGTTTGGGTGAGCCATCAGGAGCTTCGCTTCACTGCCTTCCTCATATTTTATGGCTACCATTTAGCTGTCCTGCCTGTCATGTGTCTCTGCTGCCTGGCTGGGATGCTGGTTCACAGGGTGGAGAGGAGGGCGACGGAAGGGACGCACAACCCCACTCGGAGCCTGGACGTGAGCCTTCTGGTCGCAGCAGCTCTGGGCCAGCTCGCCCTGTCCTACTTCTCCCTGGTGGCGGCCCTGGCCATGGGGACCCGCGGGGCTGTGGAGGACCTCGACCTGTCCTACTCCCTCCTCAGCCTGGTGCAGCTCATCCTCCAGAACATCTTCATCATTGAGGGCCTCCACCGGCACCCCAAACAAATTGCCAAGAAGAAAGGGAAGCAGCAGATGAGCATATTCAAGGTAAACGCGCTGTACCTGCATTTCACGTGACCCGAAAGAGCCCGTCATGAGAAGGTTTTGTTGAACTGTCCCACAGTTCAGGAAAAGGGCTGCTGCGCCAATACAAGAGGGGAGGACGGACATGTCCCTGATGGACACGTCAGATGCTGCTCAAGAGCAAGATGGGAAAAAGCCCTGGACCAAAAGAGCGATAAGAGAAATCTGTGCCTTCCTCATCCTTTCCAATGTGATGGTAATGTGTGTTTATCAGCAGATTCAAACAGAAATGCACCTTCCAGTTCCTTTTTTTTTTTTTTTGTTATTTCTGCATTCGTGAAATCATCCATGTCCCCTCTTCTGGCAGCTGTGGGTCATCCCTGCTTTTGGAGTCCACCCCCAGTTCGAGAACGGCTTGGGGAAGCAGTTCTTCGGCTTCTCCGCCTGGTTCGTGCTGATTAACCTCGGTCAGCCGCTCAGCGTCTTCTACAGGATGCACTCTGTGGGAGCTCTGATAGAGCTGCTCATCTCTGCATGACGAGCAGTGGAGGTCTCACTCTGACTACATGACATGAAGTTAAGACACATATGTGGTTGACAGAGATATAGAAATTATTTGGTTTAATATATATATATACTGTACGTACACACACACACACACACACTCACTCAGTTTCAGGAAAATGCTTTACATGAAATAACTTCCCTTGCGCTCAAAACGATTTCATCAGTTTTTAATTCTGACAGGAGGAAATGCAAAGTGGTTCTCTGGGTTTCAGTCCCGGCTCAGACCACGTTCAGTTCCCTTTCAGGCTCCAGTACAACCGCAAAAGGTGTGTGTGTGTGTGTGTGAGTGTGAGTGAGAGAGTGTGTGTGAGTGTGTGAGAGAGTCAGTCAGACGGAGCCTTGTGCAAAAACCTCCCTTTGTCACTTAAACTCAATTATTGTCACTAGTTAAATTTGTGTTTGGCAAAGTGAATAAATTAATATTCAAGAAATGTCACATCTCATGATTTTGTCGGGTTGAATGAACACTTGGCATCCGCTCATAATACAGGTTGCGTGCGATGTGCAGTAAGCTTAATGCTTTGACACATGTAGACGTTCTTCACTTTTGTCTGAGGTTATCGCTGCGACTCGCTGCTCAGGTGTGAGGAAGGCGAACCGGCAGGTCTCGTTCGCTGGCGGCTTTTGTGACGAGAGGCGAACGGACCTCTTCGGCTGCTGCTCTAAATCCTCTGGATCTCAAACAGCCTTATGTCCGTGTCGTACCAGATTGGAGGATCCACGTTGCTACGGCGACAAGAAAACAAAATAAGTCGTTGATAAAGACGGGCAAAAGCTTGCTCGGCACACGTTTACTTGCCAGACCAGTTTGAAAGTTGGCCACGCTGTGCTTCACCGTCATCTTAAGCCTCCGTCTTGATCCAGAGCATAATGTGTAAAATAAGCAGTTTGCTCACCGTAAGTAGATGACGCCCCACATGTAGGTGCGGAACCACATGGCCGTGCCGGCGTTGGCCTGGTACTTCCTGATGAGGATGGGATGAGGGACGGGTAGGAGGCCGACGAGCGTGCCGTGCTGAAGGAACTTGAGGATTTCGGACTCGTCTGTCAAACCCCTGAGGACGACAACACCACCGATCACCTGAGTGACTGACGTAAAGCTGCGCCAGTCAATGTTTCTGTAATAGCAGAGGGTCAAGTGACCTTCTGACTGTTGAAGGGGGTTTTCTCAGCTACTGATCCTGCAGAGATTTACGACCAACATTGCATTTTAGCGTCTTTCAGCTCTTTGTTTTTGTGGCTTTATTGTTCTGGTTGTTTTTGTGTGAATATGCAAACAGCTGCCAGCACGTTCGCCAGAATGACTTTATAAAGGTGGTAATGTGTCATGTTCTGTTCCCGAGTGGCAAAACAGATGATTAGTGCTGCTTTACAGTAACAATCTTAAGCATTTTCAGATGAAATATGTTTTCTCCTAATGTTCACCAACTGATATAACTAGAGCTGCAATCATTAGTCCATCGACTGCAAATTAATCGGCAACTATTTTAATAAAAATCATGCTGGTCGCAGCTTCTCTGATGTGTTTTGATGCTCGTCTGTAATCACACGTGACTGTAAATGGAATCTTTAGTCTTTTGACAAAACAGGATGTCCAGGCATCAACGTGGACTGTGGGGGGGAATCACAACGCGCATATTTCACTATTTTCCGACATTTTATAGACAAAACAATTCATCGATTACACGAGAAAGTTGGTGTATGATGGCAGAGAGTTTAAAAGACGAGTTCTGAAATGCATCACAAAGCTGTGTGCAAAAGCTTCCTCTCACCAATCTGAAGATGAAAGAATGAAATTAAAACACAGCAGTGATCTAAAGTTTTGACACTCATTTAAAATAACTAATTTTATGTCACCATATATTCTATTTCAGTTAAGTATAAGCAGACCGTGCCACCTTCACCAACACAAACGGTCAGAAGCAGAACTTGTTATGCACAGCACCACTTACTTCACGAAGACAGAAAAAAAGGTCACATCTGTTCCGAGTTTAAAAGGTTGCGGTCTTACTTGTCGATGCAAATCTTCTCCACCTGAGGGACCAGCACCTGTAACAGCCGCATGATGGTCTGCAGAGGAAGCTTCGCCTTCCACGACGACACCTGGCAACACACAGGCAGCGCGGCGGAGCAGGACAAGTGAGCGTCACAGAAACCAGCAGATGCAGGCAAAGCAAAGAGCAACACAGCAGCGGCAGAAAATCCGCCCACTAACCCAGTCCGGATTAGCGCTCCAGGCCGCTGATGACGACACACTCGACAACCGACAGCTCGCCGCTTCCGACTCTGTGTGGTACACCTGACAACAGAGAGCGGTCACGTTAACTGCACAGGGAAAAAACAAAAAAACACAAAAGAACAAGCAGTAAGAGCATGGCTGAAGTGAAGCCTGCTGTACCTGGAGGTCTCTCTCCGAGTTGGACTCGGTGTCGCTGGCTGCAGCCTCGGCACTCGCCTGCGGAGAGTCCGAATCTGGCACAGCAACCATGGTGCCATCCTGACTCACCTGGGACTTCTCCGTTATCTTATCAATTCCTAAAAGCACGCAAGAGAGTCTCTTTTTTCCTTTTGTTTTTAAGTATCAACATTTTCCTGCATCTCACTTTCTCTCACTCCAAGGTTCCCCTAAGATCTGCAGAGCGCTTTTGTTTTAGTGCCCAGCACCAACAGACAGGTGAGGTATATTGGACTTAATGCTAACGCTGCTCCATGTGTCGGTGAGCGATGTTTTCCTAAGACGTTTGCCGTTTCAACTTTATAAAGATGATCCTATGTCACATGTTTTTACAGCTTGGTACGCGCTGTGGCAAAAAATATATCTGGTAATGCAGTTTTAAAAGAAAATCCTGGCATTTTTAAACCTGGGCCCTATATGACTACTAGGCACAAAAAGGTTTGGAATCGGTCGAGTAGATCAGCCGCCGGCCTTGAAATGGGCAACTGCTCCCGTCAAAGTGCTCGTCTCGCTAGTGTCTGACAACATTATGGGATGGATCCCTGCAGAGACGGACCCGTTTGTTAAAGAGTAAGAACCTTTTTGTTTAACCAGAAACAGAAAGTGTCGCAGGAAGATGACTGTCGACCAGAATTACCCTTTAATGAAGCAACAAACAAAGAAGTGCATCACTACACTTGCGGCAGCTTGTAATATTCAGCGTGTGGGCAACAGGTCTTTTTGCTAAACAAACCTTCAGGCCTACAGATGATGAGTATTTAGTACCCGACAGATTTCTGATGAATGGCAAATATTCATGTAGTTGACTGGATATTTACTCATGTTTGCAGTAAAATGACCTTCAGAGTTCTTAGACGACCATCGTGTCCAAGTCGTGTATGTAGAGAGCTAACTTCATACCTGGAGTGGCCTCTAAGCTGGCTTTGAGTGTGCCAGGCTCAGCAGGAACAGCAGGTCTGGAGCCCTCCATGGACTCCGTCTCCGCAGAGTTGGTCCTGGAAATGGAAGACTTTTTCTTCTTCTGCAGGGCCCTCTGAATCGACGCCGCGTCGGACGGCAGGTTGGCCAGCTGGTGGAAAACGTTACGCTTTCGGATGATGGCATACACCAGGTTGGAGTTACCTGTGAGGGAGACTTAGTTGGTAGAGGCTGGTACCTTAACAGTGACTTCACTCGAGTTCACGTCGGTGTTCTCACCATCAAACTGATACTGGATGATGTTGTTGAAGACCTCCAGCAGGAAGAAGACCAGGTGGTGGTTCTGGGGGAAGGAGAAGAGGAACCAGGGTGTGGAGAAGGCCTCCAGGAGGTGAAGGAGCTTGTTGGCTGCCACCATGGACAGGCTCTTCAGATAAGGTGAGACTGTGGAGGTGGAGCAGGAGACGTTAAGGCACAGAATCCCAGAGATGCTTTTAGAATTACTCTGCAGTTCTCCCATTTAGCCACCAGGGAGCGGCATGACACTCACTATTCACTATTATTGTGAGCAAGCAGTCAAACAGAGGCTGGAGGCGCTGGTGTCCAATGGTGACGATTTTGTGGAAGATCTAAGCACGAAAAAGCAAAGTGAGCATTTAGAGCGACGCTCTGCTGCCATCTCTTCATTCACAGAAAATCACAAACTACAACAGAGGCAAGACGCTGAGAATATCACAAACATCAGAAATCTCTGGATCAAAGTAGCTTAAAGTCATTACATTTAATTAACTGCAATACTAAATAATAACGCTGTCATAGGGAAGCTCTCACCACAACGAGCAGGTCAGCGTGGGTTCCTGTGAAAACAGGGATGTCCATCGGGACCCGGAGAGTGTACGGCTTGTTCAGACGAACGCCAAAGTTTCTCTCCCCGCTCAGCAGCAGGAGGATGAACACGCCGATGTGCATGAGGCCCACGCGAGCTGCAGACGAGCGCAAAGCAGAAACAAAAAAAAGACACCAGGCAGGGTGTAACGTAAGACACGTGCAGACATCAGAATGAATAAATGCATAGAGAAAAAGTTAATTGCAATAAAGGCACAGCACGAGATTTAAAGAAAGGCTTGACTGTAGAGACGGGTTCTCAGAAGCTGCTTAAAACTGTGCAAAGATTCAGCAGACTGGGGGAGAAGATGCCAGACGGTTGGGGCTAAGACTGCAAAGGCCTTTTGTTTCGCAGCTGCAGCGAGGGGGACGGGGACGAAGTGGAGGGAGGAACGAGGAGAGCTGAACTGTATCTAGGGGCGAGGTCGTGTAGGGCCTTACATGTAAATCAACAGGATCTTTTAGTTTATTCTGAATTTCACAGGAAGCCAATGGAGGGACGCATGAAACAGGGGTAATGTGGGAGCGATGGCTGGTTCTGGTTTACAGTAGCAGCTGCATTTTAGAACCAGGTGTAAGCGAAGTAAAGCAGCTCGACTCGGGGGACACGTGTAGAGGGAACTGCAATAATCTCAAAGTGTGAATTAACAGTTCAAGGTCCTCAGAAGATAAGTCTGATCTTCGAGGCAGGACTGGACGAGCTTAGCACTGTGATGGTCACAGATGATACCCAGAGTCCCTGCGGTAGATTTGATCCTTGACTCAAACAGACTCACACTGATCCGCCCTGGCTTCGTTCAGGCTGAAGAGGATGGGAACCAGCACGTCCAGCACGTCGCTGCTCTTCAGCACAAAGAACAGGAACTTCTAAAAAAAACGCACAAACACAAAGCTTTAACTCTTCTGTTCCCGCTTACATTTCAGGAAAAAAAAAAAAACAACCACATAAGCAGAGTCACAACACAAATCGGTGTCAGGATTTATAATGTCGTGCACTTTATTGATCGTCTGCCTTTTTCTTATTTGAGTGCTGGAATTCGAACTGTGAGGATGTGGCCTCGTCAAGCATTTCCACACTGGAACAAGAAAGTAGTCCGTGCCATGCGCACTACTCTCTGCTAATAATCCCACAACGCTATACTTTGCATTGTATGGATACAAAAATTACTGTGCGGCTCTTCACCCGCCAGTGATGACGCAAAATGCCCAAAATCTCAATTTCCTGCCCACCGCAGAGCAAAATACTGAGAGTCTTTTATAAAAAGGAGTAGCAAAGGAGGGAACGTGGGAGTCTAAATGCTAACGTCAGCATGCTAATGTGCTCACCATTCCACCAAGCAGGAAAGCCTAATTCGAAATCCTGTTGATGTGATTAAGAATCTTTAAGAAAGCCCATTTCCCATAAGCCAAATGTCACGGCTCAATTAAAGAGGCAAGGCGGGGGTGAAGTTTTCAGACAGCAGAGATTATAACTCAAAAGGACGAAACGCGCTGCCGCGTACATTTTGTTGGCAGCTGTATTTTCTTTGTATGCCAAAAGAGAAGTTCCCAACTTCTAAAACCAGGTGCTGCAGCAGCCGACGCTGCCGCCCCTGCAGCCAGTCACAGAGAATCGAGCTCCACACCTTGTTGAAGTCACAGAACTTCCAGAAGAGGATCAGCAGCTCCTGGTGGAACTGGATCTTCTTGGTGGAGCGTGGCAGGTACGTCTGGACCAGAGGATTGTTGAGCAGCTGCGCCATACCTTTCAGGATGAAGCTCAAGTCCTGATAAAGAAGGAACACAGACTTCAACATCCTACAGCATCATCGTCTTCGGTGCTAAACGGTCGGCTACATGTTCCTCAGTACCTCTTCTCTGTGTATCCTGGACAGATAATTCACAAAGAGGTTATCAGGTCCAGATGGCTGGGGGGGGAAAAATACGATGAGATGGTTTTAAATTATGAGTCATAATTAAAAAGAATAAACTCATCGACTCATTCATCCCCCTCTCACCTCCGCCTCCTCCACAGCTGAGGGGGATGCGGAGGCGTCCAGGGCCTGGAGGGCGGCGCTGGCGGCCGACCCGGCCTCGTGCTCCAGGGTGACGACAAGGATCTGCACCGCCTGCTCCACCAGCTTCTCCCGGTGGTCGGAGATCAGCAGGTGGTTGTACGGGACGCCGTACCCCACCGGGTCGTAGGCGCACACCACGTTGAGCAGGGAGGTGAACAGAGGCAGGGCGTGTCTGGGTGAAGCAGTCAAAGGCAGGTGGAGGTCAGTGGGTGCTGTACTGAGTGGTCACACATGCCATCACGCTATCAGAGTTTTCCATGTGTTCAGAGGAGGAGCAGCGAAGGGCTCTCTAGAGGGGGCAGTTCACGTTCCACTATGTCGGTTAATGCAGAGCAGAGGGGGAGGCACCGACCGTCCGCAATCCTACGCTCACTTTTATTGTTTCTAAAACTTTGCCTTCAGTTATTCGCCTGCATCCTTCTCTCAGGTTACATACCAGGCTGCCTTGGCGAAGGTTTTTGTGGCTGCATGCAGCCTGAAAGAAATACCTGCAGACACTACTCAGGGCTGAAAACAGGAACTTAGCCTTTCCAGGTAATATTTACATTTGCAGTCCGCTTTGTGGTAAAAAGATAGTAAAAAACAATGATCAGGTGACCGACGCCACCCGTGCGAGTGCGTGTTGGTTTGCGTTACCGGTTTTCTGTGGAGCAGAAGAAGGAGACCCAGGGATTGAGGCTTTTCCTGTCGGAGGACGGGGGAAGGTACATGGCTTCAGAGAAACAGGTGAGCAGCAACTTCAGCAGCTCGGTCCTGAACAGACAAACAAAGAAGGTACACAGGGAGGAGGGACATAACCGAAGCCCTTACTGGAAGCCACACGGAGAGAGCCTACTGAAGCACCGCTGGTTATTTGAACTGAATGGGGCATTTTACAGTTGTCGGCGCTCTCTGGTGGACAAACTATGTAAACGTGCCCGTGTTGCTAAACTACCTCAAACATACGTTTGGTGTTTCTGGATTCCTTGTGACTTACCAGCCAACAATCCTCCGAATTTGTTCATCTAAGCAACTGAAACTGTCCATTACAGGAGACCCGGCTTTTACTCGACTACCGGTTTTTATTTAAGGAAATACGGTATGTTAGGTATAAAATTAGGTGATTAAAAATGCTCTAACGTGTTAAGGCAGAAAATGGTGCGGTCACATGATCCAAATGTCTATATATCGGTTTCAGATCTGGACTTCCGCCACAATCTAGTCACCTGTTCTGTTTGATAGCACACAAACAGGGCTGAAAACGTTGATAACGAGGATTCACCTGCGCTGCAGACCGTCTCACCTGTTCAGGTCGTGGACGTAGTTGAGAGGAGGCGACTGAGAGAAGCCCACCCCGGCCTCCCAGATGTATTCACAGCTGTCTATGGACCGAATGTCCTCGGCTGTGTCCTGCAGCAGAGACGAGAACAACTAAATAAAATGTACAAATGCATCAAAATCTAACGATTGTGTTTCACGCTGCCTTTTGCCTTCCACTCTCATTGTGTAATTATGATAATTGATTAATCATTTTAGTGTGGCCTGTGTCCTCACTCAACCACCAGGGCGCCTGTTTGAGTCAGAAACGTCAAACATTTTCTGGGTTAAGGTTCTCAAATGTGAGGAGCTGCGGGGATTTAAAGAGAACATTTTTGGACATTTGAAGGCGTCACGTCGGGCTCAGGGAAACAGTTTGACATTTTAATAGGCTAAATTAATCGAAAACATAATCAATGATGAAACTGTCATTAGTTACAGCCTCAGTGTAATTACAAACAACAAAATGTGAAACGAGCCTTTTCTGTAGGGTAAAGACCACTGAACCAATGAAGGAAGGTAAATTACAACAAGGACAAAACTGTCAAGAAACAAAACTTTATCAGCTGCTTCCTAACAACAGAAAACCAAATGTTTTCTTTGTTGCACTGAAGGACTTTAATTAACCGACATGTTGGTTTGTCCTTCCGTCACTTTCACAGCGGCGCAGCGTTCACACCCACTTCCACCATGTGATCCAACAAGTGGACTAAGCTGATAATTCCTGCGTGTGACACCTCAGCACAGATAACTGCAGCCGCCATGCGGCTCACTGCCAAACACAGGAAGCACTGATTGGCTGAGTTCTGGCTTGTGACTTCCTGATGAGTCTATTTGCAACCCTTTGCTTCAAGTTGCATTATTTATTTTACTTAAATTTTACAAATGGCTCTCAAATTGTTTCATTTGAATGAGTTTAAAACCATTGAAGAAATAAAAAAAATTAAAAAAAGGTCTCCTCAAGAAAAAAATAAAAGCTAAAAGCTCTAAAAAGTTGAACTATAAACATAATTTTATGTCTTTTCTTTAAAACATCTCACCATTATATTGGGATGGCAGCAGAGACCAGTATCTCTGTTACTCAGCAAATAGAACTAGAGGCTGCTGCAGGGCCACTGAGTGATTTGGGTCATTTGGGTGAGCTGGGCCTTTAACACAAACGGGTTTTGACCTCCAAATCCTTGCTGGGAAGTGAAAGCTCAAACCCAAGACGTTCTGCTTCACAGGTCACAGAGGCAGGTGGGAACAAGTGACCGCCGCTGGTCATTTTCCACCTTCTGCTGCACGCTGCACTGACTTTACACGCTTCCTCTGGGTGACTGTGAGGCGCCAGGAGCAGTTGGGGCCAGCAGGACAGCCATTTTCTCTCCAGTACCGCAGATGTTTGCTCAACACGGTTAAGACGTGTCCACCCTGCCACTCCTCCCTCCCTCCCTCCGTCTCATGTGGAGTAACTCATTAACTCCAGCTACCGCCTGACAAGTTTGTGTGAAGGAGATAACGGCGCTAACTGGTGCCGCCGCGGGGCTGAGTGACAGGGAGGACTCGCCTCTTTCATACCAGCAGCACAGTATTGACACGGTTGAAGCTCGAGGGCCAAAACAAAGCAAACACTGGAGTTTTCTACTCCTGTGGAAAGACTCCGAAAGGGGCTAGCTCAACCCAAAGGGAGCTGGGAGCTAGGGGCTAGCGGTTTCCCCTTGCTTCCAGTCTTTATGCTAAGCTAGGCTAATCACATCCAGGCAGCTCGGTGTTTAACGCACAGACATGAGATTGATAGATGTTCTCGCCTCACTCACTGGAGGAAAAAAAAAACCAAAGCAAATAAGGAAATGTCCCAAGATGTTGACTATTCTTTTAAGCAGCAGCAGAAGTGCTGCAGAGATGTCTACTGAGACGATGCTTTGGTGGGTCTCCTCAATTAAATGCTGATCATTGGCAGCTGTTTGTCTCCAGCTGCACTCTGGGATAATGAGGCCACACGTGAACGTAGAGGGGCAGTGGACTCACCGGGCTGTTCCTCTTCTTGTGGCTCTGAACGGTGAAATCTGGACAGAAGAGCAGGTCGGCGACGGCCAGCAGCAGGGATTCAGCCAGCGGCCGTTCTTCGTCATCGTCTTCGTCCAAACGCTGGAGGATGAAGACGAGAAAGGAGACGTCACATTCATATTTGAAATTAAATTGACTAGTGAGCTTTAGAGGTGCTAGGAGGCAAATTGTGTTACCTTTGGACAGAGCCACGCTAGCTGTTTCCCCCCGTCTTTGTGCTAAGCTAAGCTAACTGGCTGCCTTCAGCTACATATGTACCGTACAGACATGAGGCTGGTATCAATCTTCTCATCCAACTCTCCCCAAGAAAGTAAATTAGTGCGTTTTCCAAAATGTCAAACTATTTCTTTAAACGTAATACAGTCCGGTGTGACAGCGCCCCAAACTACAGCCTCATCATTAGAGCGTCGTCATTGGATGTTACAGATGTTTGTGTTATTGTGTGCACACCTGTATCCACTGGCCACAAAGAGTAGTTTAGTTCATACTGTCCGCAAATGTCACGTATTACGTATAAAAACACAGTATTTTACTGCAGAACCACAAACTGAATTCATGCCAACTACCAACAACAACCCATTAGTCTGTTCCAGCTCTTTTGCCTCAGTCCCACTTTAATTAAAACATTCAATCCCTCCCTAATTCAACCACTGGCCAGGAGGACGGGGGGGGAGACACAATATGGGCAGTGTTTGGACTGTGGGTCCCCTGCCGACCAGGTAACCAGAGAACCAGCTGCTGGGGGGGGGGGTTGGATAGTGACCTCAACAGCAGCAACAGTCTCATCTTACAGTCCAGATCCTGATCCGAGAACCAGACACAACCGTCACTTCTAACCGGTGTAGATAATTATACCTGGGAGTCTCAAAAGGGCCCAAAATCGTCTGATGTCTGTAGCGCTGAACGAGTGCCGACAGATCAAACTCTACAAACTGTGTGCGGACGGATGGGATTCCTCCGTCTGCTGCTTCCAACACAACACAACGCCGGGTTCTGCAGGCTGCAGCAGGAAGCAGAGGTTTTAAACGTCTACCGCCGAGAATTAGTTTGAAGGAAAATTTCATGATTTCCCTTTTTTTTTTTTTTTTCTTTTTCTCTACCAATTTTAAAAACATTTATTTGAAATCAACCAATTGATCCAACAAAACATGCAAAAATCAAAGAATGTCAAATGCAAAGTTTGTTTCTTCCCCCCTCATTAACCATTTGTGATTATAAGTCGCAGTCTTCTTCTTCTTCCCTGCCTTTTTGCTGCCTTCCACGGCAGAAAGTCCACAGGGTGCCTTTAACGTTTGGCCATAAATACTTTGCATCAGGAAATTTCAACGAAAATGTCTCTTTACAGAAATAATATCCCAGCTGAAGAATCAAAGTTCATTCTTGACATTAGTAGTTTGACAGAAAGATCCATAACTCAAGGTCCACTTACTAGCTTTTTATGAACAAGAGAGAGGAGGTGGGATTGAAAGCTCAGGAAAATGCTAGTAAATGGACTTTGAGATAAGCTAGAGATGGCAGTGTCTGTCAGCCGGTCCACAGATTTGTTCCACGCTAAAATATCTGAAATACTATCGAAAGGATATTACATAGATACATTACGAGTCCTACCGACATTGGAGATCCTCTGACTTAATTAATTAATTAATTAATTAATTAGCAAATGTTAGCATGCTAACGTTCTAGACTAAGATGGGGAACGTGGTACACATTACACCTGCTAAACATGTTAGCATTGTCCCTGTGAGCGTGTTAGCTGCTAGCATGGCTGAAAAACGGGGTGATCTTGTCCTTTAAACATAAAAATTAAAAATGTGTTTGTTTGTTTTTGCCAAAGGCTACTTCAACATGAGACTGTAATTAGCCGCTGGATAACAGCTGTGCAGGTTCCTGTCAGACAATAATTTCCTGCAGTCATTTAGACAATTAGACTGGAGAGAATAACAGAGCGAGGCAAAGCTTCCAGGTCTTCTTATGAATACATCTAATATAACATGGGAACACACACAGAGGCTGGTTTGAAGTTAACACAGGAGGAACGGTGGGTCGTTGCTGCAGCCGGAGGTCTTCTCAGCACAGGACGCGGTGCAACACCTCAGCAGGGTGATGACCTGGCCTCTCTGCACTACTTCCTGTGTAACAGACTGAGTCGTACCCCCGCTCTGCCGGCTCCGGGCACGGTGGACCAGAAGAAGCCCCTCCAGTCGGCGTCCTCGAAGATGTACGGCAGGACGCGGGTGAGCAGGCGGGTGCAGTTCAGGACGATCTGACGCTCTTTCTCTGAGGGGCAGCCGGAGTCTGCAGCCTGGACCAACCGCTCCACTGCCTGAGGAAGAAGAAGAAGAAGAAGAAGAAGAAGAAGAACCTTTGATGAGAAGATCAATACCACCAAGTGTATTTGTCCACCTGGAAACGTTCACTAGTTAACACGTTCACGTTGGTGACAAGAGTCCAGGAGGTGAGGAAACAGAGCTGAGGCGTTTCCAGTTTTGATGCTAAGCTAAGCCAATATATAAAAGAAATAATATATATATATAAAATATATATTTCTCAAATGTTAAATGTACAGCAGCTTGTGTTCAGACAACAAGACTTAAATCAGGAGTTTTCTTATCAAATCATTTAAAGCTGATCACGACTCACATTCTGCAGCACCTTCTCAGACGCCACGTAGAGTCACATTTAAATACGACTTCAAGTCTGTTCCTTGTTGCAAGAAATGAAAAAAAGGATCTCGTGTCTTGCCGCCTCTGCTGCTGAATAGTTTTGTATATCAGATCTACAAAAACAAAAAAAGCCACCCGCCTTTTTCCCCCCAGATAACCTTTGACCTTTACAAACACGGACGTGTGTAACACTTAAAGTGTGGGAACAACAAACAGCAGCATTCCAGGATGGAGAATAGCTGCACTGAGCCCTCGCTGCCCGTAGCGACTGGCGTCTGAAACATGGCACCCTGTGGACAGAAGCCCTCCTCACCAATGCAGGTTACCTTGTAGCACAGGGTTGCCAGGTTTGACGGCGACTCCTCTCTGACAGCTCGGATCTCTGCCGCCGGCAGCAGGGCGAAAACGTCCTGGACGGCGGTGGAGGAGTCGGCCCAGAACTGATCCCAGAAGACATCGTCTGTGGCCTCGACGGGCTGCAGCGAGAGGACACACACTCTGAACACAGTGTGTGTGTGTGTGTGTGTGTGTGTGTGTCCAGACTGGACTGCTGTCAGACGACTACGTGTATCTGGCAGCTGTAGTTAACGGCTACTGTTCACATTCAGATTTTACATTTAAAGAAACAAAAAAAAACAAAAAAAAACACATATAAAAAAGCTTGTTGAGGATTGAACCAGTGATTCCCGAACGTTTTGCCCGGTGATCCGTTCTGACAATAAATGAAACCTGTGTGCAGGTCAGAGGTCAGCTCCACTTTAAAAAGACGTTTCATCTCTAAAACCCTGATGGTTTCACCTAAATAACAGTTTGAGCCTCAAACAGGCAAAATTATCTGACATTTAAAAAAAAAAAAAAGGAGATGAAAGAAAGAAATGTCTTCATTCTGCTCCCATGAATCACATTTACCTGGTGACCCCTTGAAGGGCCGCGACCCCCAGGTTGGGAACCACTGGTTAAGGTTCCACCTTAAATGCACCTGCTACTAAACTTATTACATTTTTTCAGTGATTTAAGGGTGGTGTCACCAAATAAGCAGGAAATGGGGAACATTTCTGCAGATATATATATATATTATATATATATTCGTGTTGTTTCTGGGGATCGTCGATATGAACGGCTGCACATTGTGTCACCTGGCTGCCATCTGTTCACTGCAACTTTATCTCCACGGGCTCAATGTAAAGCACCAAAAACCGCAAAGAGTTTGAATCCTAAAAAGCACCGACCTGCGTTTTGGTTGTGAGCTGGATCACCGCTTTCCTGAAGTGGAGTTTGGTGTCGGAGTTTCCCATGTCGTGTCCCAAACCGCCTCCTGGGATCCGTGTTAACGCAGCGAGGAGGAGGAGGAGGAGGAGGAGGAGGAGGAAGAGTATCTCCCTCATCCGCCGCTGACAGCTCCTGCTGCCTTCACGAGCTGCTCGGAAAGCGCAGCTTCGAGCGAGCGCGCGTCAAAAAACTCGACAGACGGCAACAACGACGAGCAAAATGAGGCTGTTTTGTGAATTATAGTTATTCACGCGATGTAGTGTGCACTTCAAACTGAGACAAACGGAGACAAGAGAAAAAGGAACAATAATAATAAAATAAAAACTTTAAAGAAAACACAGCCTACTACATCTTTACACACAATCAAAGAACAAAATACATAAATAAAAATAAAGGTCAATAAGGCCAATTAAAGTACAGAGAATAAAATAAAATAGCCCCAAAATTAAACGAGACACAAAAGCATTAGAACAAACAAACAAATGAAACATTGGAGACAACTTTGGACAAACACAAAAAAGCCTTTTTTTTTTTTTTAAAGATAGTGTTTTAAACACCTGTCTTTGTGATGTGATGTTTCTGTGCCTGCTCATCAGGTTTAACAACTCCGACGGCCCGTAAAGGTAGCATCAGGCAAGCAGGATCCGAGCCAGGCGACTTCCGGGTTCCTAATGTACATATTTGCTTTCATTCACGTCATTCATTCGATAAAACTGGCCTCATTTGCATATAAAACAATGACTCGGCTGCAGGGATGAAGACTGAAGCACTCAGATCTTCATCCCCAACATCATCATCGTCATCATCATATTACCTCCTGTGATCAGAAGTATATGTAGTTTTATTTTCTCTCCCAGTCACATTCACACAACATGAGCCATCGTGACACGTTCAGGTACAATCGGGATACTTGAGCAACAGCGACACCCAGTGGAATCATCAGACAATGCAGCCGCCTCTCTGTAGAGTTGGTTTAAATTTGAAGTTCTTGTGCATTATATGTGAAAGTTGGTGTTGTCGTGTCCAAAATTAAATAAGAAGAAGATAATACGACCCCGAAATTCTGAAATGAAAATGAGCCACATCGGCTTTTTATTTCCTCACTGCTCTGGTTTTTGTGCGCTCTTCCTCTCCACACTTTCTTCTGCGAGGCAGCGAAAGGATTTTCATTTGTTTATTTGATTTGACCATGTGAGATTTTAAACGGGCATGTTGCCATTTGGTTTATTGTACCAGAATTAGCTTAAGGCTACTTTGCATCTGCAGTCCCAGTTAGACAAACACAAGGCGCACACACACACACACACACACACACACACACACACACACACACACACACATTGAAACAACACTTTTTAAACAAAATGAGAAAACTCACTGGAAGCAGGATCAACTTTAATGAATAAATTCATGTGAGTCCAGCTTCACCGGGTTTGTTTCTGACTCAAGGTTCTGCTGTCAGTTATCAACAGGCAGCAAAATGGGTGAGTGTTCACTACGGAGACGTCCTTGAATCTTATCCTCACTCAGGCGAAGGCCAGATGCTCGGAAGCCTTGTATCTACATCTCCACCCGAACGCCATGACCTCTGGTATAAGAAACCTTTCCTCACTTATGTCCTTTGACCTGTTTTACTAAAGAAAAACAACAACAAAAAAATATGAATATGTGTGTGAACATAAGAGTCTGGTCCTCTCCAGTGGCTCCCTGTAGCTCTGACCAAAATCTAAAAAAAAGTCCATATTAATCAAAGAATATCAGTTTAATTAACTCAAAAGAAAGAAAATGTCACAGGAACTTTTTATTATAGCTAATTATTAAGTGCACACCACTTAATCTATTTGAGCATTTGGGTTCACAGTGTGCCCTCGTCTTCATCCTCATCAGTGAGCTGCTCATCTTCTAACCAGCTGCGAGTCATCTAACATCGCCGTGGGAACCAAATATCCTCTTCCCTCATCGTCACGGCGGTGAAACTCACTAGCAGCACTTCTCGGATACACACACACACACACACACACACACACACACAACAACTATGCTAGCAATTATCTAGAGCTAGAGGGCAAAATGTAAATGCAAAACACAACAGTAGAACATCATACGCAACGTTTTCCAATTAGGACAGAAACGAACGAGTCAAGTTCTGATTTGTTTTGTTCTTTCCAAATTTAGCATCTGCGGTAAATAAGACTTTATGAGTCCTACGAAGGGCTGAGGCCATTTCTTCTTGTTGTGGTCAGTATGAGCACACAGCAGCATCAGTCACCAACATGATGCCCAACCCAGATTCTGTTCAATTCCACATGTCTCGGTGTAGAATACAGGAGGGAGGAAAGAAGAAAGAAAAGCATCAAAAAAATAAATAAGAAGAGTCAGGAGAAAGGTAAGTAAAGGGGGAGGAAAGAAAGTAAAGTGTAGGATGAGGGAAAGATGGAGGGACTGAGATGCCTCTGACATAACAAAGTCCTGGGAACTTAATAATGTGGATTAACCACGCTGACTCATCCACTCGCCTTCCGTGCAAACAGCTGTTTCTTCACACCGGATCAAGTGGGCCCAGCCCCTCAGCCAATCACAGCTCCCCCTCCTCCCTGACAAAACTGCACCAACCCCTGGAGTGATCCAGCTCCGTGCAGCTCTCTGCACTCCGGACAGGCAGGCAGGCAGAAAGGCAGGCAGGCAGGCAGACAGGCAGACAGGCAGAAAGGCAGGCAGAAAGGCAGACAGGCAGGCAGACAGGCAGGCAGACAGGCAGACAGGCAGGCAGGCAGGCAGGCAGGCAGACAGGCAGACAGGCAGACAGGCAGAAAGGCAGGCAGAAAGGCAGACAGGCAGGCAGACAGGCAGGCAGGCAGACAGGCAGACAGGCAGACAGGCAGGCAGACAGGCAGACAGGCAGGCAGACAGGCAGAAAGGCAGGCAGGCAGACAGGCAGAAAGGCAGAAAGGCAGGCAGACAGGCAGGCAGAAAGGCAGACAGGCAGGCAGACAGGCAGCAATGGGAAGCTTCTGCGTTCTGATGTGCACCCTGGCGGCTTTCTCAGCAGCCGAAGCAGTGAGCACAACTTGGTCTCGCTTGTACTGAAACATTGCATTTGTTTTTGTGAGAGCGTTGCCAGATGTGCTGCGTGCTGTGCGTTCACAGGGCTCGCTGGGGGAAAGAAGACGGCAGATGATGGCTGCTCTCTCCTCCTCCTCCTCCTCCTCATCGTCCTCTTCCTCCTTTGAAAGTTCAGGTGAGAAAGCGTCTGTGGTACGTCGACGTCAGGCTGTATCATTTGAGATCTGCCTTAATGGGGGCGCCTCTGTCCCCTCCCTGACCACCGGTACCCTGCTGCTCCTTCAGCAGGACGTGATGCCTGCTACGAGGGAGTGGGTCTGTACTACAGGGGCACGGTGTCGACGTCAGAGAGCGGACGGACATGTGAGGAGTGGGATTCAGTCACCAGGGAGCGGTACCTGTCTTCAGATATCAGTTCAGGGAGGCACAACTACTGCAGGTAGGCGGCCAGAACCCCAAATGCTTGTTGGCTGCAGCTCCGGTGATAGTTCGGGTCTGTGGTTCGATTCCCGGGTTCCTCCTGTTGCTCCAGATGTGTGTGTGTGTGTGTGTGTGTGTGTGTGTGTGCGGACGCTACTAGCAGTTCAGCATCTGCTCAGAACCAGGATCAGAATCAGCTTCATTATGTAACATGTGTTGTTAGTATGTGGACACGCAGCTAAAAACAAGCACAACAAAGAGGG
>JAVQJF010099108.1:0-16702 GCA_036023855.1 Gadopsis marmoratus | reverse complement strand
CAATAATCAGTCCTGAGTTGGGTCTGTAGATATAGAGTTTGCTTGGACTTGCTCTATATTAACAAGTGCTATGAGATAACTTTGTTATGATATAGCGCTATATAAATAAAATTTGATTTAATTTGATTTGATTTGATTCACTATGAGCTTCCCTTTTTTGCTAATGAAAGTGACCTACAGACGTTGTTGTTCTTCACACAGATAGAGGAATAGCCAGGAGCATCGCGTGGGGAATTGCTCCATTCCCCTGTGAAAAGAGAAGATCAGAAAACGGCCATGAGAATAATGGTGCAGAGTGTTATATAACTGTACAGATAAAAAATGCCTCAACTCACACAAGTGTCTGAAAGCTTTGATTTTATTTCATTCTGAAAATTAAGTCCATGTCTGTGACAAGTTAAATGATTTACATAGTTACTATGCTTTCTACTGGCCACGGGCCATCAGGCAACATCTGTTGTAGTCTTTAAAACCCATTTCCACACTGTATTATTAGGGCCCCTGGACTTTCATATGTTCGTTTTCTTACCAAAAGTAGTGAGCATTAGGCAGAGGTTGCTGCTGTCTGGGAACTCGCTGCTCCAGCTGTTGTTGTAGAACCAGCGATCCATCAATCCATAACCAATTGTCCTGGGGGGAAAGCACAAGATCGTCATCAGTGCTTTGTTCTATAGTGGAGACCAACTTAAAACAACAATCAAAAACGCGACGGTATAACATTCAAATAGCAACATGTAAAAATTAAGAAATTGCATTAAAGCAACAGCAAAGACACAAAGGGAAAACACAATTTGCTAGGCTAACACTCTATTTGCAGTCGTAACACTGAGCTGCCAAAGGCATGCTAAAAACTAGCAAAAAGTACATTAATATGGAAAACCACAGCCCCTATTTCGTGGTGTTGAGCTTCTCTTTGTTTCCTGTGTTAGCAAATAGCCATAATCTCAACAGAGTGAGCCAAATGGAGCCAACAACACCAACTAACTGAACCGAGTCAGTTTCATTGCATTTGGTTGACATTGGACTGTTTATTTCTGTCTGATTTTGTTTTGGACAGAAATGCTAAGGGAGTTATGAATGGATGCAAGACTGTCTTGATGTATAATACTACATCATGATATGGTTTGCACCTGTAGGTAGAAACCCCCCAGCCAAGTCCTCCTGATTTCCATTATTGTTGGTGAGCTGCTGGAGGAAACCATACTCCTGAATGCTGTGGACGGAGACCAACATGGACTCAAGCACGGCACAGTGCGACTGGTGGAGGAGATGTTGTGGGGAAAAACCCCCGGCCGGACCAGGCTCGTCGATCCTCCAGGCCTTCTCCTCCACAGCAGTTGCCTTACTATAACAATTCTTCATACTATAACAATTCTTCAACAATATTAAATAAAACAAAGGAGTCCCAGAAATTCAAAGTGAATAAGAGTTTACTGTAAGTTCAAGACAGTACAGGTAAGCTCAGTGAGTTGGTTCATGAAGCAACTGACAACATACAGCCAAAACCTCTTCATTTCTGAGTGCTCCCCCTCCATTGAGGCTTGAGTTAAGACCTCCTGTTGACCTTGAGCAGGTGTCCACTCCATACACCAATGTTTTCTATGTCTGTACTTTCCCCTCAGATTTCTGACCGTCCCATAAATAATTGTGTCTCCCTTTGTACTCTTCTATGACATCATCTCTCTAACTATCCTTGTCATCTTCTTTAGCGGACACCATTGTTTCTTAGGTCGGGGATTTTTGAGAAAATAAAAAACGCATACGGTGCCCCTTTATTTATGACCATTTGCTGTCATTCCCATCCCTTGTTCGCTGCTGTCGGCACACTACTAAGCATGCATGTCGAAGTGTTTTATGACTGTGTTTATACTGGTGTCATTCCTAACGCCTTCAGTGGTGCCTGTGCGTCCACAGTGGGACCCATATGTTCATACCAACATCAGTGACTTCATCTACGTACAGTAGTGTTTTAATGTGCTCTATTTAGTAATACTCATAGTGCTTGATTACATATGTCAAAGGTAAAAAAGGTTACAAGAAAATATCCCACAGGGAAGAAGACAGAGGGACATAAAGAGTCACATTAAAGTCTGACCCCCTTGAAGTGCACATGGTCACTGTCCTGCTTTAAAAAGACATAATTTCCTGCATAGAAATTAGATGGTGGGCAGATGTGAGGTTAAAACAGGCTGTGAGGATATACTCCTATTAAAAGCCAAATTTGATGTCGAAATGGATGCACATTATGTAAGAAATCAAATGGATTTGATTTAGGAAATTGAAGCAAAATGCTCAAACGACAATGACAATACACAAATGCTTTATTGTTTGGTACATTGTATTGAAGTATAAATTGAAAACACACCAAGACATAAGAAAAAAAGTTTTGGTTTTTCTTCTGTTTCATCTGTAATACTAAGTCAAACATATGTTGTGATGGACCGAGGGGTGCAGAGAGGGGTTCCGCAGTAAGACAAAGGCAATGCGTGTCAAATAAGGTATCCATTTATTCAGGCAGACAGCGGGGTTATCCCAAAACAAAAGCATACAGTAGAAGGCGGTTCCTAGATCTCTCCGTCCGGGTTCAGGGGGAGGCGAAGGCGAAGGGGCCGTGCGGCTCGTAGCGGCTGGCGGCGGGCGTCTCGCTGGCAGGAGAGAACAGAGAGGGACATCAGTTACTAGCAGCGTCTAATGATGCGCTCGGGGTCTCCGTGATCTCGGCCGGCCGTTCCTCACAGTTGATGAAATCACCTCAGTGCGCCGCAGGACAACACCAGTCTGCTGGCGTGACGCAGCGTACGCGGGATGCGCCAACACCAAAATAGAGCCCTTTAAGGTCATTATTCTGAGAGTCTATGTCAACACTGCTAGTTACAATAGCTAATTAATAGATAGTAAGAATTCTGATTTACAAATTCAAAATGATCAGATAGTAAGACAGAATTTCGACTCGCTAATTCATTATATATTATAAATAAGAATTTTGATTTACTAATCATCAAGTATGAGATAGTAATTAAGTCAACGTTTTGCCTCATCTAAATATTATTACATAGTATCATATCATTTTCACTTATGTGTATTTGTATATTTTTAAATTTATTGCGAAAGTCCTGATTTTTCATCCTTTTGTTATTATTATTATTATTATTATTTTTACTTTTTATGGGCTTCCATAAATAGCGTTTATGTAAAACAATTCAATTAAATTCAGTTTTATTATAGTGCCATATCATAACAAAGTTATCTCATAGCACTTGTTAATATAGAGCAGGTCTAGACCGACTCTGTATTTACAGAGACCCAACAATTACCACTATGAGCAGCTCCAGGAGACAGTGGAAAGGCAAAACTCCCTTTTAACAGGCAGAAACCACAAGCAGAACCAGAACCAGGCCCTGGGTGGGCAGTCATCTACCTTGACCAGTTGGGTTGAAAGAGAGAGCGGGAGAGGGAAAGGGGGGGGTAGCGTGAGAGAGTGAGAACAGGAGGAAAGAGAACACACAGCAGCACAGTACAGTTCCACACACAGATGTAAAGCAATAGTAGCAGCAATGGTACTGATGTTAAAACAGTGGCCTGTACTATGGAATGGCTGTGGCATAACATCAGTAACATTGTAACTGCGATAGCTTTGCATCTGTATATGGAATTGTGCTGTGCTGTGTGTTCTCTTTCATCCTGCTCTCACCCCTCCCCTATATATATATATATATATATATATATGGGTTTTTTTTCTCTCTTACCAGTCGAGGCAGATGACCGCCCACCCAGAGCCTGGTTCTGCTTGAGATTTCTGCCTGTTAAAAAGCAATTTTTCCTTGCCACTGTTGCCTAGCACTTGCTCATGGTGGAAATGTTGGGTCTATACATATAGAGTTGGTCTAGACTTGCTCTATATTAACAAGTGCTATGTGATAACTCTGTTATGATTTATAAATAAATTTGAATTGAATTGTCTTTGGTGCTGCAGTCTTGTTCAGTGTTTACCTGAACCTGAGGCCAGGTCATGCCCTCATTCACAAAGTAGCAACGTCCCTGGAAGGCCTCCCATCCATCAGGACACATCACCTGGCTCTGCGAGAGAAGAACCTGTGTAGCAGGGTTTGGTGGTGGTGTTGTTTTTGGTATGGTTGTTGTTGTTGTTGTTGGTGTGGCTGATGGAGATGCCATACAACAAGGTATTGATGTTGTTGTTGGTATTGTTGTTGTTGTTGTTTGTGTTGTTGTTGTTGGTGTCATTGTTGTTGTTGTTGTTGTTGTTGGTGGTGGTGGTGGTGTTGTTGTTGGTGTTGTCACTGGTGATGTAGTCATACAACAAGTAATTGGTGTTGTTGTTGTTGGTGTTGTTGTTGGCTCTGTTACTGTGAGTGGCACGACAGCCTCTACAGAAGGAGGCACTGTGAAGAAAAGGATTAAAGCCTGTATTAGCTCAAAATGTTCATGATCTAACACCCTCAGCTGTACAAGATGTCTAAAATCATATCTGGAATAAATCAACATATATTTTGCCAGTTTATATTAGTATAAAGCTAACATTAGGCTAACATGAGGGGGAAAGAGGTTGCAGTGTACAAGCATAGAAAGACAAGACATTAAGGTGGGAATCTCAGTTTATTGCTCACATGCTATATTTCTGAAGTGTTTTGCTAGATATTCATAATTTCATCCATGCCCGGTGAAAAAAAGAATTTGTATAGACTGACGGATGTATGTACGGAGCCACCCTGGGCTCAGCTGAGAAAAAAAAGAGCCATGTGTAAATCTGTACTCTTGGTTTACAAATCCGTGCAAGAAGTGAATCCGAAAGCAAAGTTCATAATCTGTGTGCACGGAGTTGAAAACCTAGAGTACAGATTTACACATGGCTCTGTTTTTTTTCTCAGCTGAGCCCAGGGGAGCTCCATAGCTATGAGAAGAATCTCCTCAATAACATAAATGGGCTGATCAATGGTGTTTTGTGGTTCATTGCAGTGCTTTTATTTTCTTTACGCATAAGTAATTATAAGTAATCATTTGCTACTGTGCTTTTAAGACTGCGGAACGTGAGGTGCATTTAATCTTTCTAACTAATCCTTGTGATGCTGCAGTCTTTGCAAATAGCATATCATAATAACATATATATATATATATATATATATTAGCACCTTACAATGCTGTTGTGACATGTTAGCATTGCATTGCAAACATTTGCAAATGTACACATCAAGCAGAAACGAAGCAACATTAGCATTTATTTGGAGTCCAATATTCACTCTCCTTTTAGCTCTGGTCTCCACCAACTCCTGGACAGGTAGTGTACAGAGGGATTATTAGAGCTTTTTCTTATTAGAGCATGCAATAGGTCAAACTGTCAAATGGTCAAACTGATAGTGAATTGTAAAATGGCCTGTCTGCTTATAGACTATACATTTTGAATTCGAACAGGTCATTACTGTTCAAATATTTCATTTTTTTTTCATGTATGAAGAAAAAATGGAATTTCGGGAAAAAAGTGACCGCCTTGCTACACAGTGGGTTGATAATTATGTGTGTTCATTACTAGAAACTATGTCTTTCACAGTACACAGTCATTTGATTCTTATCAATATAATAAATATTGATTAGAGCAGCTTTAAAAACCACACTGAACTGTAATTTGACCTGTCTATGGTGTTAAAAAAACAAAACATGTAATGAACTTATTTTTTTCAAACTTTCTTGCTGAATCTAAAACATTTTTATAGACAGATCTGTGTCAAACAGAGCAAGGGAAGTGAGTTCATGTATGTGAGTGATTTCTGGTTCACATACCTGCTGCTGCCCGGACGCAGAGGACAACGCCCAGGAGAACACAGAGGACAAGAGATGTCTTCATGGTGATGAATGACACGTTACTGCCAGTGAAGGAAAAAGTTAATTTCTCAGCACTTAAAATTCACTTCAGCCCTTATAATGGTTCTGATGAGGTCAAGGTAGCATAAAGGCTTACCTGGCACTGGTGAATGAGAGTTGGTCTTCCACAGGGAGGTCCTAAACAGTTATGGGCTTTATAGTCCACATCACGTTAACACATTTCAGTCTGATGTGTACTTAACATGCACGAGATAAACTAATCAGCATTCAGATCAGTTTGTATTCAGCTCTAAATGTATCATTGTTTGTATTGGAATTTTCCAGAAGCTGCTGGAAGCAAAATGCATTTGAGTGTTGCTGTGGCCTAGTTTAAATGCTGTATTTTACCCAGGATGTTAGACCCAAACTCAAATACAATGTCCTGTGATCTGAGTTCAGTGTACAGTTTGTTTGTGAATATGAGCAGAAATTATAGTATAGTGTATTGTATAGTTAGTATAATAGACAGGCCCCTAAGACAATGAAAAATACATGTTTGTATGTAGTGTTTTAGGATGACTTTCTTATTTCGAGGCAATGACATGAGTCAGTAACCTAAAGTAGCACTGCTGACTTTGGTTGCTGGGAAATGAAATACATCAGCTAATCAGTTAGTGAAGGTCAGTAAAGTTAGGCCACTTATCCCATGAAGGTGTACCTGACGGCATTAACTGTATTTACTTTAGATTTACGAGTAATTTACGTGTCTTGGAAAAAACGTTACCAAATATTTGCTAACATACCAAAGGTTTTCATCTGCTGTCCCACAACTTGTTCCTGATGTTCACAATGTGTAGAAACATGATTTAACACACCTTTGAATTCAATTGTCATAATAACATAACAAAACCAGACGTAAAAGTGACTTCAAATGTCAACCAAGTTAATTTGGATCATGTAAAATCCAAAAAACAATGTATTGAAATTATCTCTAGTATACATATGAAAAACAGTACAACAGAAAAAGTATTTAGATAAGCAACTCTGAAATTATTTAAATAGCAAATTTCTAAGAAGGAAAGCAGCGTTTTAAAGCTGCACTAATCAATATTTTTGTATAAATAAAGAATCAAACGACTATGTGAAATCTGAAAGGTGTTGCACTTAGTGACAAGCTTGCAGATAATTACGTGACTCAGCAGTTCCCCTCAACTAAGTTGCATTTTAGGGACTTTCAGATCATCGTTTTGGCTTTTAAGGCCCGCAACTTTATTGTTTTTGTTCAGTGCTCTCTCCAGTGTGGAAACAAGCTCTAAACAAAGCACTGACATATTATTCCATTTTAAATCAATATGTAAACTGTAGAACTTGTTAGCAAACAGGCCTATCTATTCTTTTTTAGTCATGTTTTCGGTGACCTGACCAATATTCCATTTTCATTCTTCTTTTAACTCTGTTCATCACCAACTCCTTGAGCAAAATATCTTGCTTTTTTACCTGCTAAATGCTCTACCGTGTTTCCCAGCTAATTGCTTACTTTGTCTGTCTGTTGCATACAGTTGGTTAATCACAACCTTTTTTTCTGAAAACAGGTGCTGGAAGACATTGATGAGAGAGCGGTGAGAGTGAACTAAGTTATGTTGTGGGCAGTTTAACCAAGACAATGAGCTGAAAGACACTAGAACAGTCATGGGTAACTGTATAATTGGATGATAATTCTCTGTGGATTTCTCTCTACGAGCAGCACCTCTCACATTCACATACTGTATGTGAATACATACATACATCCATTGTTAAGAATTGTGATTATGGCAGCTGGCATCGCAATTGTAAGTACTTTTTGTGCAATGAATCAAATGGCTGCTGGTTTACATTATGTTGGAATAAGATGCAATCAATTTATAAAACAGTATTAAAAGTCTATGAAATTACATTTAATTTACTTAAGAGTAAAATGGAGGCCCAACACTGACAAAATTATGTAAAAGGTTATTGAACCAGTCAAAAATATGACTGAATACATCAAAATAGCAGTAACAGGGCTGATGTTTTCCATGTGATAGCAAATCCTGGATAGCCTGAGGTTTATATGCAAGTTAAAAATGTTTTCTATTGAATAAAAAGTTGACAAAATAGTGACATAATAATGATTCAAAAGTACATACGCTCATGTTAAAGGACCATGATCCAGGATAATGACTAATTTCCTAATTTTTCATTTGTATCCTTTCTGATATTCCTTACGTACCTAATTCTTTTTTTGTTAATGATGCTTCCTGATTGCTGCCATGTCTACCAGGTCTTTCATGCTTTGGAAAATAAGAAATATTTATGGCTCTTTGACTTATAAATCACGGTTTAGTGCTTATTGAGCATTTAAGCAGGTGATCTACATAGTGTTTCACTTCATGAAAGGGAAAATAAAATAAAGACATCATAATGAGCATTAATTGTTGGGTCTATACATATAGAGTTGGTTTAGACTTGCTCTATATTAACAAGTGCTATGAGATAACTGTTATGATATAGCACTATATAAATAAAATTGAATTGAATTGAATTAATGTTCAATGGACTTGGGAAACTTCATCCATAAGAAAAGCTTCCTTTTTAAAATGTAAATGAAACCTGCTAAATTAAAATTCTCAGTACAACAATTCAGCAAATTTATTTTTCTTATTCTTAACACATTCATCAGTTAGCAGAGGGAAAACATGACAAAAAAGAAAAAACTCAGCAATTATCACAAAAATAAACTGTAATCCACTCAACCCAATTTTTCTGAATTAAATATTTTGGATAAAAATTTGTCAAATCCCCATTAACTCATGAGGTGTAGAAGACACAGCACTGTACATATCACTCTATAATTATGTAAATAAATATACAAAACAAACAATAGATAGCACTGTCCATGCGAGTGTGGCAACTTGGAATTGAGACAAAATAAATTAAAATGAAAGCAGAGCCCTGTGTCATTTACAAATTCATGATGTACCACAGTTTATACTAATTTACACGTGGTGACAGGCTGTTTGTTCAAACATGTACAAATTATGTATCATTATGTGTCGAACCTGTTTCCCATTGCTGTGAAAAGTACAGACCTGCAAACAGGAACAGGATTACAGGAATCTTCCTTTTGAAAAAAGAAAAAAAAAAGGAATAAAGGCAGTTTGACTTTATGGAGACCCAATGTGTTCAATATTAAATAAATATTATTAAATAATCCTATGAATACAGCCTACAGCCATGCTAGATGCTCGATGAGGCTGTACTTTGGCACAGCAGTACTCTGAGCTAAATGTTCAAGAAAGCATGCTAACATGTTCACAATGACAATGCAAACATGCTGATGTTTACCAGGTAGGTATTGCATATCATCTAAGGTTAGCATGTTAACATTTGTTAATTAGCACTAAACACAAAGTATTGCTGAGGCTGGTGGGAATGTCATTAGTTTTGGGCAAAGTTTGACATGATGATGATGATGATGGCGCTAGATGAAAAGTTAAGGGATCACCAGCGTCAGAATGTTTCATCCTCTAGAAATCATGAATGTAAAAATGTTTTGTTGCAATGCATGATGTAGGTTTTGAAATATTTCACTGGATAGGTGAAAACTTTGATCTGCTGATGGAACTTCAGGAGAAGTCTGAGGGTCTAAATCATTAGGGTTCTTCCTCTGGGCACCATGAAGGTCTTGTCAAAATTGTCAAAATCAATTCATCCAAAAGCTGTTCAGATATTTCAGTCTGGGCCATTGATAGACCGACACTGCCATCCCTAGAGCCATGCTGTTAGTGTAGCCAAATGTTTATTTGAATCTTTCACAATTTTTTGGTTTGATTACATTACATATTTTGTCAGCATATATTCATATGATTAGCTATATTATGATCTATTTATATAATATTGGACACTTTTAGGTCTCTATACAATGCAAAATATAGTTTACACTTGGTAAAATACATTCTTTTCGCAGTAAAGACCATGACAGACAAGTAACATGCTGAGGTATTGACATTGAGGGATGATTTAACCAACAAATATAAACACGTTAACTTCTTCAGCCATGATATTTACATCAATTTGTGAAGTGTTTCCACCCCAGGAACCTTCTCATTTTGCCCCATCTTTACTCATCCCCATTACCTCTAATTGTGTATACATCACTGGGTCGGAGGCAATGATTGAAAGCTGTATAATGTCACAGATTGTTTAACCAACATTTGTCATATTTTGTAATCTAAATTAATTTCTTATATTTGCACTTACAATCCCTGCTCAAGATAATTTTGTCTCTGATGCCTGTGTTTTTGTGCCTTATGCGCTATGCAACCATTTTGGTTTTTTATTGCACTGCATTGATAAAAGATACTGACATGGGATTTGGTTCAATTTACCTCAACCTGAGTAATTTATTCTAAGAAAAAATATATATAAAAAAGCTGAAAGAATTTTGGCATCAAATGAACCTCTCTGAATGATTGTTTGACTGAGCATGCCTACAGTGGCTTAACATAGCTTCATTCGTTACCTTATGTCAGATAATGAACACTTCCAGGATTTTAATGCGGTTTGTAAAATACTATTTGACCTAAGTTTCGCATGTAAAAATAGGTTTGTTCAGTACGACAAAATACTCTTTTTATACAAGGTTATACTCGGTTTTCAGAGAGCACCGCTTTTAACAGCCTGCTTGGGCTGCATATTGTACTAATTATATGGATGTATGTATTATGTGAGCACATGGTAAAATTTCAGTTACTATACTGGGGCTATTTTGTGCAGTCTATTATAGTGTGGTTGGTCCATTTGTACAATGTGATGATGGGATGTGTTAAACGCTTTGGCAGCAGACATGAAGATCCTCTGAGAAGAAAGCTCAGAGAAATGAGAAACACTGATGAATGTCAACATATTTTCAGACAAGTCATCACTGAAGATCAAATCTGACATTCATGAATACATTATCATGTAGCATTTCATTCAGTAGATTCCTATATGATACAGTACCACCACAGTACATACAAATCTTACTACTTTAAGCTCACGTAGTCAAAGGTTACTCGATTACCTGACGGCTGATGGTCAGTTTAACAGTTCAACCATAATGGAAAAGAATCAGGACCTCAATCAGTTCTCTAATTAAAACATCAACCTGTGAGAGCTGACCTCTTTGCACATACTGATGAACTAAAGATTGATGAACTAATTAAACCCCAAAAGATTTTATTTCACAGCTTCCCTTTGCTGTAATTACCCTAGCATGTACATACAAAATGAAACATTTGCCTGACCTTGACTCTTCACCCTAGATTCAATGAAGTTGAAGAGAAATGGTTCTGTTGCCCCCTCCCCTTGTGCTATTTGTAGAAAATATTGTTATACAAGTCATTAGCTGCGGTTACATGGACAACATTTCTTTACATGGACACTAAATGAAGGGATCAGATAAGATGTGCGTTTACATGCTCCACAGCATTTAATCAGAATAGAAAATTTTGAGATGTGCAAAGTGGTTCCACTTCTTTCAAGCCTTTCGACCATCAAAGCATTTATCAATTCTCAAATCTTTCAAAGTCTCCAACAAAAAGTTGGAAACTCTCCTTTGACTTTTAACACTGGATAGAAACCAGGGTATTTGGGGCCTCCTGGAAACTTGATCACGTCACCTAATGTTCCTCCGACGTGAGGCAAACATGTGCAGAAAGAATATATTTATTCCAGAGAGAAATTATCAGATTAAGCGTTTAGATGGTAATTAGGGGCTTATATTTTCCAATTGAACGAGTTATCAGAAGGTATAATTGGGTCAGTCTCTTCTGATTGAGGAGGTTATATGAGGCATTTTTATTATTCCAATTATTAGTGGAATATTAGGGTCTATGTAAACACAGCTAATGTTTCCCATACATTAGTGCCAGTGTGAACTATAAGTGCATACAAATGGAAGCTGTAAATTAATGCTTTATGCAATAAAGTAACCACCTGAGACTTCTGTCTCAACAAAGGAAAAGCGTGGGTATTCCATTTTGATCCACTGAATCTGTGTATGGTGATCTACCTATATGACAAAACAGGTAGTCCTGAACAGTAAGCCCCAGGTACTACTGCATTTGTTTTTAAAGATGAATGTGAGAAATAAGAAGCGCAAAACTGAGAGCTTTCGACTTTGGCTTTTCAGGGCCCTTTCAGCAGTTAAAGCACTTCAAAAAAGCATGATACCAGCAAAAACAATACACTTCAGCTCTGTGCCTCAACACTCACTGTATCCTATATAATATGTTAATCTGACCAAGGACCAAGGTCGTGAAGCATTGGCTGGCTCTTTGAAGATTTGCTCCTCATCTGCGATGTCCCTTCTGCTTCTTGTTCCTCGCAGGTGTCCTGATGGGCTGACTAGCGGCTCCGTTCTCCAGGTGCACAGGAACTGGAGCTGCTGGTTGAAACGTGTGAGAGAAAAGGTCCGGCTCTCCGTCCATTCTGGACTTGAATGGTCCGGCTGGGGAAAATTTCAGAGGACTGAAAGAAAAACAACAATTCAAAATAAAGAAGATTGATCATTTTTATTTATCTTCTAGGTCTTTAGGAGACACTCTGTTGTACTTCTAAGAAATGTGAGGACACATTTGATTGCCTAATAACATGGAATCAAGTGTTGGGGTTAATATATAAAAGCAACAGTATATACATTTTCCCCTAAGTAAAAATCATTAGAAGTGTTTTGGCTACCAGGTAAAGGATTGTGGCCATCACTCAGTCAGATAAATGCTGTTTTTCTCTATAGAGTTAGCAGCTCATTGGTTTTGGTATAGAGAGGATAAAAAGATGTGTTGAGTTGAGGCAGATGAACGCCTACCCAGAGTCTGGTTCTGCTCGAGGTGTCTGCCTGTTAAAATTGAGTTGTTCCTTGCCCCTGTTGCCTAGTGCTGCTCATGGTGGGAATTGTTGGGTTTATGTATATAAAGAGTCAGTCTAGACCTGCTCTATATGTAAAAGTGCCCCGAGATAACTTTGTTATGATATGACACTATTTAAATAAAACTGAATTGAATGTGTTCTAAAATGAAGCTGTGTGTTTTACTGGGCCACGTTACAGAAACAAACATAATATTATTAATATATTACTTTGTTAGGGAAAATGTTCATTCTAAAAGCTGCTGGGGTGGATTTGATCATTATAAATAAATTCAGAATGTTTCCCCAAGCACAGCTATTTTGGAGGGATATATTGCAAACAGAAAAAACATCTTCAAAGATGGGACAAGTTTGTAAAAGAAGTGTGTACATGTAAGAGACAGATTTCATGGTTTTGGCTTAAACACACGCAAATCATCAAAACTTGCTGCATTTAACAAAACAGGAAAAGTCAGTTCTATGCTCATGTTTCTCGGCGTGGGGGATTTCCTCATTCGTGTTTCTGTATGTCCAGCTTCATGTTTTTACTCACTGCATTATGCTGTCTCTGCATTGGGCAACATGCATTAAGCTCCCATTTTTTATTTTTCAAAACAGTTGTTCTTATATACATAGTAATGACAGTATTGTCTGGAAAATTAACTGTCTATCAGAATAAGTATTAGAAGCAAAGCACTGGCAATAGATCTATGGTTTAATGTTAGTTTTTATGCCCCATTTATTTCTAAATATGTACTTGTTAGACCAGAGGGGCCTGTACTACGAAGCCGGATTTGGTGTTAGCGAGGTAACTTCAGGTTTAAACCTGGGTTACGTTGGTGGTTTAGTTTTGTACCGGGGTACATCGCCATGTTAACTAATGCTGCACACCTAACCTGCTCCGAAGCAGGTTATGTTTCAGATAACAGATAACAAAGCACTGTATAAAGGCACTGCCTACTGACCTATCAATTCTCTTGGAAAATGGCATCACCAATAGCAAATCTCATGGAGCTCGCTGCGCAGATTGTGAGAGGGGATTCTTTTTATATGAGAAATACAGATTCTCATTGGAGGGACTGACTTATCGGTGTCTGCATCTTGCAAGAAATGTCAAAGCCATTTGACATTTGTATCCTGATATCATCCTACAACAAAAAAATACACAAATGTGAGTATATAATAGTCAGAGTTACTCGTGCCGTAATGATGGGTCAGCGATATCATAAGCCTGTTAATTTACCGTTTTTTGATTTTTTTTGGCTGTCTTTCATGCATTTGGTAGCTGCATCTGTGTTGCTTCAAGCCTGGATGTGTTTAAATGATTTGTATTTCTCTGATTTTATAGTTTGCTCTTCATTTGTAAAGTATGCCACTCTGCTGCCAGCACACTGGTCATGTTTGTGGTCATATTCTGCAAACACTGCCCCTTTCATGTGAACACGTGGCTAGATTAGGAAAACCTGGGTTGACTTACCGAGTTGATAACCACCATCGTGTGACCGCTTAGTGTGATCGCAGTTGTTAGGCTTACGAGCATAGAACTGAACTCCAGATAACGAAAAGATATCCTCAGTGTTTTGTACTTGCTTTGTGGTACAGGCTTCAGGTGATGATAAATGTGTGTTGATATGTGGCTTAATAGGTTCCATTCTATGTTTGTCTGGTTCTGTGTGATTTGCTGTCTTTTTACTTTAGTGAAAAAAAGAAGAAAAGGTAGAAAGAGGTGAAGGAAATGAAAAATAAAAAAATGTCTATAGATTACAAGTAATTTTTAGATCCCTCTACTGCTCTCAGTACAGGCTATTTCCTCTAACCACATACCAGCTGAATTAAGATATGAATAAACTCACAGAATGTCAAGTTAAACAAAAACACACAATGTGTTCATGTGTGTGTTACCTGATGGGTGTGCGTGGGCTACTGTTGTGTCGGCGTACAGGTCGTGTTCGGGGTTCGAATGAGAAGCCTTCTTTCAGACTCTCTAGGACCGATGGAGCCACGTAGGTGAATCCCTGTTGGAAAATGATTAGTCCTTCAAGACACTCAATCATAGATGGGTAATATTACCATGTGACTGGCTTCCTCATTAATACAAGACAGATAAGGAAGAGTATCTCACAGCGAAGGCCAGCTCTGAACTGTGGCTGAGTGAGGTATCATCTGGACTATCCACTGGCGTCTGTCTGGTAAATCTGGTGTCAAACTGGCTCACATCCTCATCAGATTGCTGCAGACAGACGGGAAAACGGGCAGCCAAAAAAGGGTTAGCGAGAAAAAAAAAGAAAAGTGATTGAGAGAAATGGATGATTTATTAGGGTGTCTATAGCTATGAAGGCGTGTAAGAATGTAACATAAAGACAGATGTAGGTGGTAGCTGTGAATAAGAAAAGTAGTGAAAGAATGACTAACCCAACTTTACTAACCCAAGATAAGGAGCATGATAGTAACTTAACAAGCTATTTCATAGCATAAAACTGATGGCCTACCAATTGGGGCTTATAGGGCGGCTCCACTCTCTTGTTCAGCAGGTCTTCCCAGTTGATGTGCTTGAAGAAGTGGTGTTTCTGCAGAAGAACAAAAGGGCTCATTTATACATTCTCTTGTTTAAAAAAAATAAATAAAGCTCTAGTTTTGCTTAGAATTGGGCAGCATTTCAATCAAACCATTCAAACATGAACTTTCCACTCAGTGCCATGTCCTCTCAATACTGTATATTGGAAATCTGTTAAATGGCAGTGCTTGGCTGAACGGCCACCTGGTGGATTTCCTACTGTGTGTGAGAATTTAATATACTAGATAATATACAGTGGTACACTGGAAGAGGATGTTTTGAATGAAACATTGCAGCAACTCAAAAATGGTACTCAGTAGTTTGTATGGCCACCACGTGCTTGTATGCTGCCTGACAACGTTGGGGCTCCTAATGAGACGACGGATGGTGTCCTGGGGTATCTCCTCCCAAATGTGGACCAGGGTGTCTGAGGAGCAACCTGGTGGCGTCAGATTGACCGAAACATGTCTCAGAGGTGTTCTATTGAACTTAGGTCAGGCGAGCGTGGGCGCCAGTCAATAGTATCAATTCCCTCATCCTCCAGGAACTGTCTGCATACTCTCGCCACATGAGGCCGAGCATTGTCGTGTACCAGGAGGAACCCAGGACCCACTGCACCAGCGTAGGCTCCTGACAATGGGTCCAAGGATTTCATCCCAATACCTGATGGCAGTCAGGGTGACGTTGTCTAGCCTGTAGAGGTCTGTGCGTCCCTTCCTCCCCAGACCATCACTGACCCACCACCAATCCAGTCATAACGCAGCTTAACATTCTCCACGGCTTCTCCAGACCCCTTCACATCTGTCACATGTGCTCAGGGTGAACCTGCTCTCATCTGTGAAAAGCACAGGGTGCCAGTGGCAGACCTGCCAATTCTGGTGTTCTATGGCAAATGCCAATGGAGCTCCACGGTGCCAGGCAGTGAGCACAGGGCCCATCAGAGGACGTCGGGTCCTCACAAAGTCTCTTTCTGATTGTTTGGTCAGAGACATTCATAACAATTGCTTGCTGGAGGTCATTTCGTAGGGCTCTGGCAGTGCTCATCTTGTTCCTCCTTGCACAAAGGGGTAGATACCGGTCCTGCTGCTGGATTAAGGACCTTCTACGGCCCTGTCCAGCTCTCCTAGAGTAACTGCCTGTCTCCTGGAATCTCCTCCATGCTCTTGAGACTGTGCTGGGAGACACAGCAATGGCACGTATTGATGTTCCACCCTGGAGGAGTTGGACTGTCTGTGCAGCCTCTGTAGGGTCCAGGTGTCACCTCATGCTGCCAAATGTAAAACTAGTGAAAACAGTCAGAAAACATGAGGATGGGGAAAAATGTCAGTGTCCTCCACCTGTAAAACCATTCCTGTTTTGGGGGTCGTCTCATTGTTGCCCTCTAGTGCAGCTGTTGTTAATTTCATTAACACCAAAGCAGCTGAAACTGAT